>LKNJ01004060.1:0-85539 GCA_002120245.1 Maccullochella peelii
AAAAAAAAAAAAAAAAAAAGTTAAAATGGCATCTTAGGGGCCCCCTGATGGCTTCGAGGGACCTATGCAACTGCACAGTCCGCATATAGCAAGGAACGGCCCTGATAACAAGTCACAAAATGTTGATGCTGGGTGTAGTCAGCAAACCATTAACTGACAACACATTTATAGTTTTCCTATAACATCCACTCTTGCAATACAGCTTTTTTCAATGCTTTTTTATGGTTGCGTTTAGAGACTCACAGCTTTTGGTTGAGGCTAGAGAAAGATGGTGGTCTTGGTTTGATATTGAAAAAAATGTAATATTGAAAAAAGCATTAGTACAAGTTTAGTTAATTACCTTATTACTTTATAACCACAGTGCTTCTGTTACCTGAACCTAAGCACACGCAGGACTCAGGATGTGAACCCTGGTCTCTGTGTCCAAGTCCTGCATTTTGTAAAAATAAACTTCCCTTAATCAAGAACAAAAAGGTTACCTGTGAACATGAGCTAGGAAGCAACCACATTTAATTTCCAAACTTAACATATAATTAGTAATATATACATCTCATTTCTAGGAGACAGGATTGCCCAACCTGACCTGTTTATTAGAGACAGACCTTCTATCAGTACATGCTCTAGTAAGAGACCAATGCTGTGTTTCAATTTGGATTCTTCTGTTAGTACACTTCCATGTAGTACACTGTGTACACTATGTACTTACTTGCATAGTGAGTGAATTTTAACAGGGTAGTGTCTGAAATTGAACACGGCCTTTGTGCACTTACCGGAAATGACGGTCGCAACATTTGAACGCTTCTTCTTCTTCTTCTTTTTAATGGTGAATTGCAACCAGGCGGAGCATTATCACCAACATTTGACAATTGTCGTCTGCCAAAATATCTGCCAGCTTGTGTGCTCACTTTACTTCAATTCAATTTGATTAAAAATTTATAAAAATGAACGTGCTTTTACTTTTAGTGCAGTGTTCACCGTAACAATCGCAACCACAGCTGCCATATTCATAGGTTGGTGGTCCCTCCCCTTCAGCTACATAGCCAAGATGGCGACCATTGAGGGTGAGAAGTGTGCAGCGTTCCACACTCAGCTTTTGTTGTTATGAGTACACCATCCGGGTACTAATAGTGCACTGCATTTTGCCATACTTGTCAGTGTGAACGCACTTATGCACTCAAAATAGCAAGTGTAAGTATGGAAGAACGATAATGTTAACATTCTGGAAGAAAATGTTTTCAGTGTGTTAGCAACATTTGCTAATTAGCACTGCTGTAAGGAATGTCATAAGTATTGGCCAATTTGAAATTTTGACCTGATGATAGCGCCACAGGAAAAGCCAGAGAATCACCTAAGTGATTAGGATTCATCATCCATGAATGTCTGAACCACAGACTGTATATAAAGATGGCCGATGTGTCTCCACTTCCTCCCACTGTACAAAAACGAAGCCAAAATATCCAGGATATGAGAGCTGCCATCTTGCACTGGTGACGTCATTTGGAGAAAGAGTCTGCGCAGTATTGATCAAGGTCCCGTCCGTACACCCGCCTGAACCAATCGCAAGCACACTCACAGTTGTCAGTCATGATGTCACACCCCCTTTTTATAGCATCAAATAACTAATTCAAACTAAACTTATCAGAAAAATGAACTCTTGAACAAATATCATAATAAGAACTACCTAAAATGACAGAAACCATCTTTGGGAACATTTTATTTGACTTTTCAGTTTGGCCCATGTCCCATCCGCTAACATGGAGGGGGCGGGGTTTATGACCTATACTGCAGCCAGCCACCAGAGGGTCCATATTCATATAGAGTCTATGGTCTGAACCAAATGTCATGGCAGTCCATCCAATAGTTGTCTGGACCAAAGTGCTGCACTGACCAACTGAGAGACCTTTGGGCAGACTGAGGCTAGCTGTCAAGCTCAATCTTCTAATCTAACTCTTGACAACAAAGCGAATAAGCAGATTTACCAAAATGTCAAACTATTCCTTTAAGTGCTGTCTTAAAGCACATTTTATCAACTCACAGCCCAGCAGCCTTGCATACTTGACGTGATGATGGTGAACACATCACAGTATGTATGAGCGAAGTCTGCAAGGGTCCAGTCCAGAGTGCACAGGGTGGACATTTGGATTCAACCTGAGTGTTTTTCTAACATGGACAGAGGAGAGACATAAAGTAGACGCATTGCTACTGTCTGTGAAGAGGTCAGATTTTGAGTTTGGGCATATTTTTGACTTTTTTTGAAGGAGCACATGCTTAGTTCAATGACCTTCAGGCTCCTAAAACTCTATAAAACCCTATTTGTCAAAGTGAAAATGCACTGTCAGGGTTTCTTAGATACTAAAAATACACAAGGGTATACTGTATATAAATATATATACTTGTACATATATTCAGTCTCCTTTTTATCTCTATCGCACTCTATCTCCCATCCCTCCCTTCCTCCACTCTCTCTCTCTCTCTCTCATCTATCTGTCTTCTCTCACCTTCCTCATCATCTTCTTTGAGTTTTAGACCTTGGGAGTAAGGATGTTTTTGGAAAGTGAGGACATTTCGGCCGGTCCTCACTTTGGGACAGACCTTCAAAGCGCTGTTTGAGGGTTCAGACCTGGTTTTAAGGTTTAGGTTAGGATTAGGGTAAGGGGCTAGGGAATGCATTATGTCAATGAGTGTAAGTATAGAAGTACAGGGTGGGTGTGGGTGTGTGCACGTGTGTGTGCACGCGCACACAAGGGCGGATAAATAAAAAGATGAATAAAACAGTAAACAATATAATACGTATAAAGAATAAAACATTGTGTCAAAGTTTTTGAATATATTAATTTAGATGGAATTTGTAAATAACTAAATAAACTGACGAAAAAATAAATAAACTCAAGGTCCACTTACTAGGTTTCTCCAGGGCTTATACCTGCATCTTGTGGTCTTCAGCAGTGGATGGAGTTTGCTCAGGTGTCGTGGAGTTGCCATGTAGTTGTGTACACGCTTTCACACCATTTTCATCATTTCATCATTTCAAAAAAATTAAATAAATCTGACTGGATTTGTGGACTTTATAAAGCAATACATCTAGAACCGTTTCAACAAACACTGAACGTCATAACCTACATGAAGGGAGGATTTACTGCAGGACTGTTTGATTAGACTGCATTAGTTTTAGATAGGTCTACCTAATAAACTGGCAACTGGGTGTAAAAAATAAACACCCAGGGAATTGATTTTAAAAAATGTTGTTTATTTTTTATTTTATTTTTGCAATCAAAGAAATTGTGACCTAATACCTTTGCACGGGACATTTTTCTTCTTTTGGACCACAGTCCAGCAGGCGTGCTGTGTTGGCGCTGTCCGCGGTGCTGAAAGCAGAGAGTGCCGGGAGCCATGCTGTGCTTACCAGTCCTGTTGCTTTACTTGGGGAAGGAGAAGCCGTCTCGCCAGCGTTCAGCACCGCGGACAGCGCCAACACCGCTCCTCTCCGCCGGAAAACACGAAGGGGCACATTCGGAAAACACGAATGGTTAAAAGGAAACTCCAGTATTTTTAAACCTATTTTTAAAAATGTTGGGGTCTAAATGACTAATAGTTACAAAATTTTTTCGAATTGGTCCAGTAGATCGCCTCCGCCGTCATCCACAAATGGGCTGTAATGGCTGCAGCGTAATCTTTGAGGGCAACTGAGCCTGTGAAAAGTCCGTCGACTAAAAATGCTTGTTTTTGCCACTGACAGGCTCAGATCAAAGTGGCATACTGTCCACTTTCTTGGTGCAAGCTATTTTTCAGAACTTTTTTTTTTTTTACAAATTATGCTTTTAAAAAGTGATGGGGACAAAATCGGCCATTTCAAACAGTGGAGGGGACATGTCCCCAGCGTCCCCAGTGTAAATGACACCTATGAAGTCTTTACTTATTAACTTTTTTCCACAGTGGCACGGTTAAAGGCCAATTCACATAGAAAGCTTTTTTTAGAAGCTTTTTTGATGTCCGTCACTCACCCATCTCACAGAACAGCTTCCATTTTATTTCTCGGAGGCACACAGGCACAGTTTGCTGAAAAACCTCATTCCGTTTTCTGACAACTTGGCAGACAATCACAGCTTATTCCACCTTCTGCCCTGAAGGCATACAGTATTAGGGCTAGTTAGGAACAATGCAATTATAAGGGTAAAGTTCCAGGGTTAATGCATGAACATGATTCATTTAGAAAGTGAGAGAGCAAACCCATAGACAATGGGGTTACTGAATGTCTTAGAAAAAAAGAAAAAACATATATAAACAGCTGGCACATAGCTCTTTTTTAAATTTAGATAGCTAACGGTGTTGAATGAGTTGTGTGCGTCTTTACGCACGGTGGGTCTGCTTGGATTAAGACGTACCCAGTTACGTGTTGATAGCCTGCCTATGCATTCAACGTCAGCTTTATTGTGGTGAAGAAATTGATGTCACCTTAAGGGTGATTTTATAGTTTAGTCCGTAACTGACAGTGTACAGTTGGCGCATTTGTTAGCTCACTGCACTACAGCCAACACATGGTGAGTGATATCCTAGTCTAGTAAACTAACCCACACTTATCAGTGGAGATGCAATCGAGCTCGGCGCCACGAGAGGCCTTAAGGGGCTTCGCCCCCTCAGTTGTATTTTTGTTGTGTTGTGCGCTGTTTGTTGTGTGTAGGCGACAGGGAAGTGAAGGGACAGTCAACGAGAGAGAGAGACAGGTCTGCTGTGCTGGCTCTCTGTATATACACTCATCTCGTGGGCACAAATGAATCAAAACGTGGGAACGAATTGTATCACAGAAATGGATAATGCATTAGCACATGTAAACACACACACCCACACACACACTCGGTTAATTAAGTGTTGAACATGCTGACTAAGGAGCTGTGGAGCTCTTTGCAGTATGAGAGTGACAGAGGATGGGACACATGCACACAAAGGACACACATACAAAGTACACAACAGGATGAGACAAAGTCAACCTGAAGAGACCTGTGTTTGTTTTGACATCGCACCAACACACAGGGAGTGTGTGTGTGTGTGTGTGTGTGTGTGTGTGTGCGTGTGTGCTGTCCAACAGTTAACAATAGCAGAATATGTGGAACCCCTCAGTTATATTTTAGACACATAACATCGATATTTTAATCACCTTAATCAGGATCTTTGGACATTCATAGTTGAGCAGCAGCTTGTTCTGTCAGTCTGTGAAATTATAACGTTAACTAACGTCAGCTCAGCTGCTAAAGAGGAGGCAGAGGAACAATTTAGATGATTTCTAGATACAGATGAACTTTGAAGTTGACTTCAAGTAAAATACTAGAAAAGGAAAAAAATATTTGAAAGGGGAGTACTTGCTCACCCAATTTTTATACACATGATTGTGTAATTTCTTGAAAATTCTCACACCTTTAGTGTAATCAAAATAAATTGTAAATATAGTTACCAGTATACCAGTTTGAACACAGACTGGAGTGTGTTTGCCAATCAGGCCACCCAGCACCCCGCTGCATCAGCTATACGTAAGTTCTCTCTCATGTTAGGGTGCAAACTCCACACTAAACCATACGTTGGAACTAGTTAGTTTGTAACTGTTTTGAAGTTTGGTTGCACCACGGAGACGTAAGGTTCCACACTAACCAAAACACTCTCGCAGAAAATGACGCAAATAACATTACTGTGTTGTCTCTCATGCCCAGTTGTCTTTGAACACTTTGCTACGCAATAGCGAGGAGGCTAACAGTTAACCTTAATCACCAAACAATAACAGATAGGTACGTAAACTAGGACAGTTAGGTGATAACTATACAACCTTAATCTACAGCTAGTGCAAAATGACAACAGTGGCATCGAGTGGTGAAACTGTCAATTTTAGCATAGGGTAATATAACGGTAGCCATTATTGGGCAGATGAAATTGTAACGTTATAACAAACACATAATGACAGCCTACACTGGCAAACTGTTAAATTAGTAGCTGTTGATTAGAAAGCTATCTAACCCTATATATTTTGCTTGCCGGTATAATTCGCTCCTCCCCATCCTCCAAATTATCCCACCTTTCAAAACGATGCGCCATGACAACCGTTATTTTACGGAGGACTTTATCCACCTACTAAGGGCTAGGTGTAAGATTTAAGCTAACTTATGTCTACGTTGGAACTATTTCAGCTGGTTCAACCCTTAAAATGTTAGTAGTGCATAAACTGAGCCTGGCATCACTCCACACGTCAGTATAGAGTAGATGTGAGATTTTTTTTTTTACATATGGGTCAACTAAAAAGTACAAAAAGTTAGTAAACTGTACCTGAAGCTGCTCGTCTACACTCCTAAATCCCATTTCAAAATACAGACAAATCCAGACAGCCGGCTACGTTACAGTCTACGCAAAGTGAAGCTCAGGCAAATCAACACAANAGTAACGTTAGCCACATCCTTGGCAGCAACACGGAACACTAACCAACCACACAGTCAGCCAACATATTGTTATTCACCACATCTAGCTAACCCAAAATTTGCCGCCTCGAATCCTGCAATCAGTCATTATATTAAAATCTCTTGTTGTCAGCTCACCTCATGCCTTTACACGATTTTCCTTTCAGTAAAGCAAAAAGAATCCATGTGTTGATCAGGTAAAGTAATCCAGTCGGAGAAAGGAGATTTGTACTTCAGCAGTTCAGGTCAAGCTTACAATTTTACAAAATTCCTGCAATTTCTCTGCATTATCATCGTAGATTTAATGTCCATAACGTTGCCTTGCCATGAGAATGAAAGGAGTTCTGCTGAAGGCATTAACGTGACGGCACAAAGTAAGCTTTTCCAAACAAAACTTGCTTTATCAACAGAATTAATTCATCATTTACAATTAGCAAGGCTCTCCAACCTTTCCTCTTATCATCAAAACAAACCCCGTGTTTGCATGTGTGAGAGAAAGACAGAAATATATATTTTCCTTATGTACAATAAAAAATACATTAATATATTACATAGGTGTGTTTCTCTCTTGTGTTTCTGATTGTAATTGCCTGTCAATATAGGCCATAATACTGAATCTATTTAGGATTTCTACATCAAAGATATTGCTTAATATAATATATTAGCCATTCAGAATACCAAAGAAGAGAGTTCTTACATATTAATTTCAGGCAAAATTGAAAAAATAAAATCATTGTCTGCAATGTAAATGCACAATTATGAGATTATTATGAGATTATCCTCATGGTTGAAAGCATGATTTGTTCTCTTGGAGTTGTTTTCTTTTGGTTCATTCTAGACAGGCACAGTTGTCTTANACTCATTACTTTGAATAAAAAACAGTATTGGTAGAAAAATACAAGGAAAGACAACATAAGCCTCTTTCACCATAGGTTCCAATTACAGCAAGTTTAAAACTGGACCCAGGTAAGATGGCTGCCATGTGGTTCCATTCCAGAATGACAAGTCATTATGACACGTCACATCTACTGTTTTATATCTATGAATGGGACTGCACTGTGCGACATCACGTTACCTGGACAGAGACATTTCTATGTGCAGTAAAGTGTGAGGCTGATATTTTGCCCTAGTTTTCGGGGGTGGGCGGTGGGAGGGTACTGCACACATGCACGCGTATACATGAATGTGCCCGCCTATGTGTAAAAATATACTATCAATACATTTCAATTCATACAGAGAATATTTAGCCTGGGACAAGAAAGAAACATTACTCACCATTTTTTTATTCGCTCTTTTTAATTGCTCTCCGCCGAGAAACAATACAAATGCCAACGCACAGTGGACAGGCAGTGGTTTGCGTTACTTTGTTAAACAGACCAGACCAAGGTTGCATCAATTATGAACATGCACCCCCACGCATGTATGGCAATAGACAGCATTGTGTTTATTCAACACAAATTCAAAAACTGTTATGCGTGAATAAACAAGTTGACAAGTGCTTTACATTTTGCCTATTATTTATTATAGGAACCTAAATATACAGGAAAATATAATATAACACTGGCACCAAACATTACGAAAATTTAGGGCTCCCCCTACATTTCTTAAATCAGGCTTTCTGGGGAGCTCATGTCTCTTTCAGGGGAGCCGAGCTCCCCTGCACATACAACAACAACATGTGTAATTATAATTAAAAGTAAAACGCCATCTTGCCGACTATTTTCATGTTTTGTTCATTGTTTTATTTAAAATGCACAATTCCACTGTTTTAACTGTCACAACTATACACTGTGGGTTTTTCTCTTAAGCAAAGTCAGAATTTCAGACGTATCCAAAGTGTGAATAAAGGATTTTAAAAGTCTGTAACAGAGCCCTCAAACACTTTTTCGAATTCTCAGTGGGACATCCCAGAGCTCTCACGGATTTAGCAGGAGCGGGTGTCAAAGTCAGTGAGTGTGTAAGGGCCCAAAGGTACATCTGCCAATCCCTCACGACCAGGTCCCTCTTTAGGGTCTGGGAGAGGTTCAGTTTTGATCAGGCCTGTGACGGGTCAGTGCCCTACCAGGAGTCTGGAGGCAGCCTAATGTTATACAATAACGTGATAATTGTCACACCGATGCTGAAGATGGTAACAACAATAATATTGTTGACCCAGCGGACCTGAAGAAGAGCTTCCTGATGGTGCCCTGACCCCGTTTTGTTGCCCACTGGCCCATACCAGATGCTTCACAAGCAGCTACCTGGGCAGACTAAAAATTAAAAATTAAAAATAAGTCATTATGAAGGTGTGTTTGTCAGGTTCCACTAGCTGTCCTCAGGTCATGACATGAGCTGATACATTTTGCTGCAATCATCTCACTTTTGGGCATTTCCCCATGTAAATATGGGAGTTTCTCTCTGTCGGTTATGTTTTCAAATTCAGGGTGTATTTTCATTATATTGGGAAAGTGTTGATTTCTCAGAGCCTGGTATTTGGGACATGAGGTGAGGAAGTGTTGTTCTGACTCTACCTCTTGTCTTTTACACTGGGAGCTCGCTCTCTCTCTCTTCACCCTCACACATGTACACACAGACTGGCAGCATCCTTTGCATTTCTGGTGTACACCTGTCACTCCCTAAACTAAACTAAATGTAACTAAATCAACTAGACCTATTGTGACGCCCCTCCCACTGTTTTAGAGGATGTCCTTGCCAACCTTAGTGGACAGTTGGCTGTCAGTGAAGGGTCGTCAGTTGATCTGGTTCACCTGGGCATTCCAGGCTATAAAAGCTGGCCCGTGTGCTTAGTCCTCTCTTCCTACATCTCACATCCACCCTGCATCATCTTCATTTCTTTTGACACCATTCATGGACTTTCTCCTTGTCACATTCCCTGAGCCACCCATATCTATCAACCAATGTACTTATCCACATTGCAAAATATGCCAAAAATGCAAATAGCATTCCTGAACTCCTAAATCAAAGAAAAATGACAACCAGCAATGAACAAAAGGTTACACCCCTTCTGCTATTGGGGATTCTATAAGTTGATGCACTGGATTATTTTCAACACTTTGCAAATAAGGTTAGGACTGGACTGATGGCCTTTATGCAACCTTTGTAACAGGTTTTGACCAAATTATTAGAGCAAATTATCTATCTATCTAGTTGTTGTGTAGTTGAATTGAATGGCTCTTTTAAAAAGGTCAAAAACATTAACAAATCTATAAAATGATGTTGAAGAAACATTTGAAATGCTAACGGATTCAGCATCCTGAAGATTTCAGACTGATCTGTTTGAGGTGTTTGCCTGATCACCTCTCATATTTGTTACCAGGTTTGATATTGAAAAGAAAAAAGAACAAAGAAAAATGGCAGTTAACTTCAGGTTTCAGGAAAAACTGCCATCCATCTCCAAGTTATTCCCCAAAGCGTAAGTCCAGAAGGCAGTGGTGTTAACACTGACAACACAAAGCTGAGTACAGCCAGGCCAAAACTTCTTAAACACTGCCACCAAGTGGTAAAGCTCTGTAGTATCACACACAGTATCCATCCATACACACACACAGACACATGCATACATACATTTTCTGAGTGTTTTGTCCTGTTCAAGGTCTTGAGGCTTACAGCAAATTACTGTCATCAGAGTGTTGGATGTTGTGTCCCATATGTGATCTACAAGTTCATTAAAGCGTAGGGACTCAAAGCTGTACCAAACAATGTGTAATGTGAAAGGAGTCGCTTGTAGTGATGAACCCACAGAGAATTATCACCAACTCTGCAATTCCCCCATTCAGCTCTTGTTTTGGTTTTCCAGCTACACACATACAAAATAAAATATTTTCCCAGTTTGGTGTGGAAGAACTTGACTGTCCTGCACAGAGCCCTGACCTGAACCCCATCCAACACCTTTGGGATGAACTGGAACACCGACTGTGAGCCAGACCTGATCACCCAACATCAGTGTTGGACTTCACTGATGCTCTTGTGTCTGAATGGGAGCAAATCCCTGCAGCAAGGTTCAACATCTGGTGGAAAGTCTGAGACCAGAAGAGTGGAGGCTGTTAGTTAGAGCAGCGGGTTAATGCTCATAGTGTTGCAATCACCTGGTGTCCATTCACTTTGTTTGGGTGTCCATTGTGGACACACTATCAAGCAATGTAAAGGTGCTATAGCACAGTGACTTCAGTTTACACTTTTTATTTTATCAGCTCCATAGGTTTGAACAAAAATGCAAATGTAATACCAGACTCTCTTTCTTTTATAGTATTAATGATATTACAATATTATTAATGTTTAATATTATATGCACTGATATACACTGAACACAGTAGCAATCCATGTCATGGTGACACCCAGTTCATAACTTTCTACACCCTTGTCTCTGTTATTTCAGAACCTGCTTTTCCCTCCTGTCAACAGTTGTCCCAGACCTTTTCCACGGCAGACATTTTGACTTGTCAAAGCAGGAGAAACACAGGTGGAATTAAGAACATTAATGGCTGCATTCCATTTAGGTGAGCCAGTTCCAGGGCTCTGATGTTGCGCATGGTCACTCACTGACATGGCTTACTGGGACACTAAATGGAATGGAGCCATTGTTAATGTTATTATTTGCACCTGTGCATTTCCTGCTATGACAAGTCAAAATGTCTGCTGTGAAAAAGGTGACAGTGTCTCTTGCTATTTTAAGGGCATAAGTGTCAAAAAGTCTTTTATGCCACCACAGCTGTAGTGTTCCTTCCTTCTTTGGCTTGATATCCTGCCTGTCTGCTTATGCCCTTTTGGACTCGGTTGCCTGTTTTGACGGCCAGTCTGGAGCCAAACCCTGTTCAATCCACCACGTAATAAATAAACTCATATAGTATGATGTTTTGCCATAGTGTAATATAAAGTAGTCACACCATACATAGTGCCACAAGAAGTAGCTACAACATTTAACTACTTCTTTAAATGTAACACTCTGAAATGAGCCTGGAAGTATTACTGCTGATGCTCACAACTCACAAATGAGAACGCACTGAGAAATCTGCACAATAAGAAAACATACAATGCAATGTAAATATATAAGAGACAAATGCACGTTGTCCGATGATGCATGTGGATGACTGTTACTTGTGCGGTTGACATTATGCGTTTTTGCTGAGTATTTTTCTATTGTCACTCTGTAGTAGCAACTTGCCGTAAGTATCTACTCTGACATCATACCGAACCCCCATTACATTGCCTAAAATCGCATATATGTTTTAGACTGTTTAAAAAATGTTTTTTCATCTGAGCTCTTATGTCCCCACCACTTTTCAACACAGAGTGACGCCCTTGCAAACAGTAGCAAATGTAAGTTTAGTATTCACTCTCCTTTGAGCTCTGGTTTGCTTTGCTTTAACTCCTGGTTCTTTAGCTGCTAAATGCTCCACTATGTTTACCAGCTGGTCTGTAACTGTGTCCGTCTGCTGTTTGGTGCTGAGCTGGTAGCAGACAGTGGCTTTATCAGAGCTTTTTCACTGGAAACAGCTGCCTGATAAAAGCTTTGTAGAGCTGAGGGGAACTGCAGAGCTGGGTGATATTGGTCTTTGGTAACGTCACTACAAGTGGCCCCTTTCACATACCAGTAGTCATGTGATCCATTGTTAATATAAAAATATTGATTATAGCTGCTTTAAAATCACACTCAATGATTTTGTTAGGACACCCACAAGAACCCCCAACTCTAGACAGTTCACAATTGACGAGGTGGAAATTTGGGGATTTATGACATGAAGTACTGTAGACAGGATCTAGAAAACAGCCTCTTCAAATCAAATCAAGTTTAATGTCACATACACAATCATACACAGTACAACGTGAAGTTAAACTCTTCTTGTGAGTACCTGCCCTGCATATCAAGCTGTTAGGTTGCCAAAACAAATGTGAAGCCACACAGCCCAAGTTCTCTCCTGTAGGAGTGTGTGTGTGTGTGTGTGTGTGTGTGTGTGTGTGTGAGAAGGAGAGAGAGAGAGAGAGAGAGAGAGAGAGAGGCAAAGAGGGCAAATAAGGTTGAAAGTCAGTCATTAGTACACAGATGTTTTACATTTTTTCTACTCTTGAAGGTTATTGTTAGAGTAGAGACACAATGAAGATATTACCTACAACTCAAGAAGGTGCAGGAGAGAACAGCAGCCAGCAGTGGACTGTATCATGTGGCAGTGGTACAGTGCCAGTACGATATCCAGTCACGTCTTTCTTCCCAGGTGTGAAACTAGTCTTCAAAGGCTGCTATAGATATCAATACTATTTGAAATCCATGAAAATAATCGCACCTCTAAATCTTTTTTTTTTGTTAGAGCACAGTGTATCAGTGAGCTGATATAGTGAGCTCTAACCCTGGTCTCTATACACTCAATGGAAAAAGCATCAGTCGTGTGTCGTCGAGCAGCACTGGGTTACATAGCACTGTCTGAATGACTGAGGGTCACAGACTGTAACTGATTCCTTATTAAGCCAATGATTCTTCTGAAGTGATTTTGTCAGATTTTACAGAGGCAGCTGAACACATGTGCATTACCAGTATGGCAAACAATGAGCCACTGAATAAAGTCATTATTCATGTTTCAGAGACAGAAGGCATCTATGGTAGAGATGAAGAGATGTGTTTACCTGTTTCCTATATTCATGGGACAGTAAGCTTCACCTGTATGTTGTAGTCCTGACTCTGAGGTAAAGGTATCCGATTAACTGTAGACATTTCAAAGTAAATGTATTGGTGGAAAGGCATCAGTCAATACTGAACTTGCACTACTCTGGATGGCTGGCTCTGCAGCAGTGGGATTTCCTCCGTGTGACGATGCTCTGGTCACGTACCACTCACGTATTGTGCGTGTGAGGATGCTCATGTACGCCACGTGCCGTTAGTTTTGCTTTAGCCCTCAGCTCTGTCTTACAGGCAACAAGCACTTCCACTGCAACGTATAACAGAGATGATGAACACACAAGCAAATCTTAAGCCAACAGCCAGTCCTCTGTTCATTGTAAAGCCTGTCACATTGGCTAAATAAATGCATTTCCTGCTTCATAACATGTTTGAACATGTATAGTCTACCTCAGGGCAGTTCCCCAGAGAAATGTGTCTAAACTTGTCAACCTTAGAGAGGTCTGGAGAAACACTCATCAGAAAACGTAGGATAACAAGATCTTTTGAAAAGTGTGAAAATGGCAGTTTTTAGTTTGGTACAAATGAGTTTTCCAAAGTGTAATCTTGTTAGTTTAAAGTGTAATGACAGCCCTCTGCTCTTCTCGAAGTGCTTTTATACTGGAATTTTTCAGAGCTCTGTGAGCTTGACGAGACCAAGGTCTTTGAGGACCTCTCCAGCCATGTTGGAAACCCTCCCCTCAAAGGGCAACAGCAGCTGAGAACATCTGACTTCATTTCTACACTTACATCTGGTTGCCTTGACAGTGTTTAATAATTGAATTAATAGTTCTCAGTTAATTTAATATTGTCATCTTTGTGGGTTACTGACACAGAAGATCCAAATTTGAAAATCTGAAATTAGACCAGGTTAAATTTAATAAGGATCTCTAGAATATGTGTCACGCACCTAGAAGACCTTTATAGAACTGTCTGTCAGGATTTTTGATCAACTCGTAAACTTTTTGCCTGTAAGACAACGATTAGGTTTAAAAACACCCATGATTCAGCATCACCGTTTAAGCATGCGTTCAGGTTCAACCAGTTACTGGATGACGCCTTGCGTCAGTCCTGCTGAGCTCTGATTGGAAAATCCCCGCTGAGGCCCCGCCTCTGCTCTGTTGCTGTACAGGCCGTCCTTCTCCTTTTCTCCATCCCTTTTACGACAGCAGCTTCCTGCATCTGTCTGCTGCCTTCTGTCGCTGCACGTAGCAACAATCTGGTGAGTTTTATTTTCTCCATCGAAGACAGTTTTGTTCATTTTCACTTCATTTCATTTCATTCAGTTTATTAGTCTAGCTTGTCACGTCCTTATTATTGCGTTTTTTCAAGCTATCCTATGTATGTAACATTGATATTGTCATACTATTAGAAAATATAACGTTTTCCTATAGCAACAAAGTAGGCTAGCCTATTACTTTGACACAATAAAGTAGTTTAATGAAAATTAAGGTTTTTTCCCTGAAGTTTGTCTGGAGGCCCGTCTGTATTTGGGAACTCCCACAATTCAAAGTCATTGGCATTGACAAGGACGCGGAAGTGCCGTCACGAGAAGCTGCTGCAGTGCATTACTACAGTATTAATACGGCTGTGTATTACTGTGTAGTACAAGAAAGGAAGTACCGTCGCAAAATTGGTAACAGTTCCTAAAGGCCCAGCAGCCAGTGTCCGTCAGGAGTCCTCTGCTGTAACGTCTCAGGCTTTGTGTTGGGATGTGACAGTCAGGGCGGACCGTGACGCAATTTTCTCCGGTGGGAATGGTAGCTGTTTGTCATCGGCGTTCAGTTGTTGTCTAAGCGGCGTCTGGAGTTCTTAAGGCAGTGGAGAAAAAAGTAGCCTATTCAAATACTTAAACCAAGTAAAAATGTCAATTAAACAAAATACTCAATTTCAACTAAAAGCTCTGCATTCACAAGTTTTATCATCAAAATGTAAAAGCATCAAAAGCAAATGCAGCTACTTAATAGTGTAGTTGTTCCCAACCTAGGCGTCGGACCCCTCCCAAGGGTCACAAGATAAATCTGAGGGGTGGTGAGATGATTCATGGGAGAGGAAAGACGAAGTTCTCTGACACAAATGTTCCTTCATTCTTGGACTTTTCTCTGATCTTTTCTTTTTGTGTGTGAAATGTTGGATAGTTTGACCACTTTCATCCTAGAACAATAACTGAAATGAAACCAGGTGAGAAGTTTAGAGGGGAAGTGGCTCTTTGGTGGAACAGTAAACACCTCATGCATACACCGCAGTATAAAGTGGCATAGAATGGAAATACTCAACTAAAGTACAAGTACATCAAAATTGAAAAACAGAAAATGTATTTTATAATGTAAAGGTACACTTTGTGTTGTATCACGGTCATTCAATTGTCTTATTTTCCTGCCTTGTTTTTGAAAATATTTTCCTTAATGTATTTTATCATTATGATAATTTTATTTAAATATGTATGTGTTTTTGTGGGGGTAAACATTAACATATGTTAATGTGTGCAGGTGCTGCTTTTCTCTTTTGATTTTGTATCTTTTTATATATGGAGGATGAAACATATAACCTGTCCATGAAAATTTCCAAAAAATGTTCAGGCCAAGAAAAATAAAGAAATATACTGTATAAATAAATAAATACATCAGTTCAACTATTTTCCTCTCTAGAATTGAATTCCTTGCTCTCAGTAAACATCTTTAAGAGCTTGTAGAGAAAACTTTGGGACATACAACAGTTTTTAAAGAAGGAAGTTCTACGTCTCTCTTAACATTTCCTTTTCAGATGTGGAGAATATAGTGTAGACATCTTGTGGTTAGATTTTGTAAGACTGCACAATCTCCCCCTGTTGCCGTTGGACCAATATATGGAGTCAGTACGAAATAAGTCAATATTGGTCTCTCTCTTTTTTTTCTTGTCTGCAGCCACCATGACTCATGCGTATCCCTTCCTGAGTACTGAGCAGAAGAAGGAGCTCAGTGATATCGCTCAGAGGATCGTAGCTGCTGGAAAAGGCATCCTGGCAGCGGATGAATCCACAGGTACGACTGCAGCAAGCACAGACTGATTGATTGACTGACTGACTGACTGACATTAGGATGTTTATCAAATAACTTCTCAAATTAAAGTAATCTGCTGAAAATATGAAAGCACCTACAATGTATTTAGTCATACACGTATATACTAAAACCTGACTGATGCATCAAAATAGCCAATATCATTGTCTGAGTTGAACTCATCACAGATGTATTGCATCGATGTAGAAATCAATATTGGCATAAAAAGAAACTGTCATAGAGAGGCGAAGTCCCTCCCCTTCCGGTGTCCCCCATGGGACCTTATTTCGGCAAAAATATGTACGGTAGTTAACAACCAGAGACAAATCATTTTTTGATCCCGTTTGAATTGTGCCATAAATTACACACCTGATGTTTGTAAGTTTACAAGATAATTTTACAAGCCAAGAAAGTCGCATTTTGTCGTTAAGATAGTAAAATACCATTTAGTTTTGTGTGAAACTGCTGAGTGAACTACATCTCTGGTCTCGCTATACGTCACCAGCACCAACATGGCCGTCAGTGTCACGTTATCTCACCTGATGGGTTTCATGCAGAGACTCCTGGTCCTTTTATCAGCCGGGAAGCCAAAGAACGAGCAAGACCCGTTGTCGTCGTGTGACTACATCCCGGTATACACAGGCATCGTAGCTTCAGCGACTCTGGGGAACTCTCTTGACTTGCAAAATGATCTTTTAAATTGACAAACATCATGTGTGTAATTCATGGCACAATTCAAATTGGATCAATCAATTGGGATGGACTCTGCCTCTCTATAAAGAAATGCCCAAAATATGTTTGAGGTCATTTAGAAACAGTTTGTTCACCAGAGTTGACCAAAAAGTCAAAATACACTAAAATGTCCCACTCACTACATATCTTAGTCACAATTCTTTAATAACCACATTCAGGGATGTCAAACATATTTGTTAATGTTACGTGTTTACATGAAAATTAATATTGGCTGATATACCTGGTGACATCTGAACTGAATGAGAGTTTAAACATACAGAGGCTTTACAGCCTGGGGAAGTGAACTCATCTATGAGATCATTGCATCATTTTTTGTGACATAGTTGTGTCGTGCTTGATTGACATATCTTCTCCAGCTACACAACACAAATGATTGCAGTGAGTTTTAGAACTTAGATTTTAAAAAGAATGGTGGCGGTATCCTGAATTTTAGTCCCTATATCGTTTAAACTCCGGAAACACTGGGTCCTACACTTCCCAAAATGCAAATGGGTAGACTTTTCATTAAACCCTCCCTGAATGGTAAATGCCCATGTCTTTTAAACTCCAGATTGTAATGCAGGCTCTCCATTAAGCCAGTCGTGTCTCTGACTCCACCTGTCTTCTCCCTGTCTCCTGGCACCTCCAGGCAGCATGGCCAAGCGCTTCCAGGGCATCAACGCCGAGAACACGGAGGAGAACAGGAGGCTTTACCGCCAGCTCCTCTTCACCGCCGATGACCGGGTCAGCCCCTGCATTGGCGGCGTCATCTTCTTCCACGAGACGCTCTACCAAAAGACGGACGACAGCAAGCCCTTCCCCCAGCTGGTCAAAGAGAAGGGCATGGTGGTGGGCATCAAGGTGGACAAGGGCGTGGTTCCCCTCGCTGGCACCAACGGAGAGACCACCACTCAAGGTACAGAGGTGCTCTTTGTTGAGGACGGGAAAAAACTGGTGTCACAAGATAGATTTTTCTTCTGGAACATGTGTACCCTAGGCAAATACTGACCATGATACCGTTTACTGATGCGTTTACTGTCATCGCGATGTGTAGTGCAGGGATGCTGCAGATTTACACTGACCAACACCAGGCACCTGGCACACACAGAAGAGCTTATTGTATATACAACTTAGTGGCTAGTTTCTACAAAAAATGAAATAAAGGGATAGTTCAACATTTTGAAAAGTGAGATGAGAAGATGGATATCAACCCCATGGCTGTGTTTGTTTATTTTATTGGATCCCCAGTAGCTTTTGCCATACCATTTGCTAATTTTCCTGGGATCCTCACATAAAAAAAAAAGCAAGGTGCAAAAGAAAACATGTAACAGATAAAACGAACACAGCTAAATCTATAACAACAACAAAGAGGATGAAATGTGCAAAAGATTATACTGTGAACATTTGCACATTCATTGGTCAAAGGATATGTGCAATGTGCCTCTCGCCGCCCTCTAAGACTAAGTGGGTATAGCTAATGGATGGCTGGTTCTCAATGCAAAGCTATTTATCTTTTTGTTGTTGGTGGTTACACAAATAACCCTAGCTCCAAGTAACACACCTCGCTGTGTTACTAAAAGTTAATCCACACCTACCAGCCAATCAGAATTGAGAATTCTCAGTGGCCATAGTAAAAACATTTATGATTTAACAAAGAAATGAGATATCTAACATCCCATTCACCTCCAATTTACATGCACCTGGAGCCACAGTAGCAGAAAACACTGATGAACAGTAGGACTTTGGAAGTAGTTGTGAATGTTTTAATTACAAACGGATAACACTAAGCGTTGGAGGTGTATTCTCTACTCTTGAAAGAAACTGCTAATATGCAGTGATTAGAAATAGAACATACATGAGTGAGTGTATTACTGTTTAAGTAGCACAGATCTCTGTGGTGAGTATTTGCTGTCAGCCTCCTTTTCTCGCCTCTCGCCTCATTAATGTTTCCGGGCAGTCCACGCCGTCTTTCATCACTCAAACCCGCCGTCTGTGCTGCGTCCCTGTCAGGTCTGGACGGGCTCTACGAGCGCTGTGCTCAGTACAAGAAGGACGGTGCTGACTTCGCCAAGTGGCGCTGTGTGTTAAAGATCACCCCCACCACCCCGTCCAAGCTGGCCATCATGGAGAACGCCAACGTGCTGGCCCGCTACGCCAGCATCTGCCAGATGGTTAGACACACACACACACACAAACAAGACACACATTTACATTCTAAGCTGTACGGCTCCGTTAGAGAACCTTGTCTCCTCAGTGCGGTGATGTAACACAAAGAGCCATTGCACAGCTCAGAACACAGTTGGCCCATCAGGTTCCCTTCTAACTAACTGTTGGTACACAAGTCACAACCCCGAGAGAGGAAGTGCTATTGTCTGTTGTCATGACGCTGGCTGCCATGCTCTCTTCCATCCACTACTTAACGTTCTCCCCCGCTGTCTCCCCCCCCCAGCATGGCATCGTGCCCATCGTGGAGCCTGAGATTCTTCCAGACGGTGAGCACGACCTGCAGCGCTGCCAGTATGTGACTGAGAAGGTGAGTGATGCTGGGAGCAGAGGAGCTGTAACAGATCCCATTTCCCGAGTTGGGAAGTCGCTCTTCCGACTTCGGTGTGTTCATTAGATTTACAGTCGTAATGTGGAAACAACATGGACGCTACAAAGAAGATGTGTTGTATTTTATTGCTCAGAGCGTTTAAACAACACATTGATAGCTGTTTCTGGCCTTACAGTTTTATATAAATAAACCAAGTGTTGCTTTCAGCCCATTCATGTCAGTCATGTTTCATGGAGGTGAGGGTGAGGGACAGGTAGTGAAGTACATTGCTGCCTGCCAAAATGTCTGTTTTGATACTACCTTTCAGAAGTGTTGGCTATTCTTACACCAGGTGACCTTACAAACCCCCAGCAGTCCTCCTCCAGCAGCACAGTCAAATCTGTGACTGTGCTTATGAAATAGGAAATCCCTCTCTCTCTCTCTCTCTCTCTCTCTCAGGTGTTGGCAGCTGTCTACAAGGCGCTGTCTGACCACCACGTCTATCTGGAGGGCACGCTGCTCAAACCCAACATGGTGACTGCCGGACACTCCTGCCCCAAAAAGTACAGCCCTCAAGAGATTGCCATGGCAACTGTCACCGCCCTGCGCCGTACCGTGCCCCCTGCTGTGCCAGGTGAGATGGACATATAGACATTTACATGGTTATCACAAGTGTACCCTATTTCCACCTGACCTTCCTCCTGACCATTCTCCTTCCCCAGGTGTGACGTTCCTGTCGGGCGGTCAGAGTGAGGAGGAGGCCACCATCAACCTGAACGCCATCAACCAGTGTCCCCTGCACCGCCCCTGGGCCCTCACCTTCTCCTTCGGCCGCGCCCTGCAGGCCTCAGCCCTGAAGGCCTGGGGAGGCAAGAAGGAGAATGGCAAGGCCTGCCAGGAGGAATACATCAAGAGAGCCCTGGTAAGGAGGAAGGAGGAGAGACAGAGGTCAGGCAGAGTCCTGACAGGGGAAAGGGACCGCATCCATGCTTCCTGGAAATATTTACAGCTCTGTTGCAGCTAGGACAAATCTTCGGCTCAATACAGCACAAATTGTGTCCGATTCAGTTCAGTTCAGTTTTATTTATATAGCACCATATAATAACAAAGTTATCTCAGGGCACTTTGTCATAAAGAGCAGGTCTAGACCGACTCTTTATGTTTACAGAGACCCAACAATTCCCACCAAGAGCAAGCACTAGGAGACAGCGGCAAGGAAAAACTCCCTTTTAACAGGCAGAAACCTCGAGCAGAACTAGAACCAGGCTCTGGGTGGGCGGTCATCTGCCTCGACCGGTTGGGTTGAGAGTAATGACAGTAACTCTGCTGTGATAACTTATGAGCACTCCATCTCTCATGTCATTCAGTGGTGTAACACTGACTATCTACAGCTGAACGTTAATAAGACAAAGGAACCCAACACACACTGCACTTCCCTAAACCCCATTTCCATCACTGAACCTCGGAATCACTCTGGACAGCAAACTCAGCTTTGACCCGCACACCGATGACATCCACAAACGCTGCCAGCAAAGACTCTCTGTTGCCCGCCCCACCCCACCCCACCCCACCCGCACACCTTCTGTTACTGCTTTACAAAAGCATCATTCAGTCCATAATACTCCACTGCTCCCCCTGTTTTCTCACCATGCTGTATGTCTCCAAAAAGAGCTTCCACAATCAGTGGTCTCCCAGCCCTGAACCTGGTAGTTTAGGGCTCCCCTCTGGACATGGCTTTTGGGGAAGGGGGACTTCAAATACAGATAATAAGTATAACTAAATATAAACTGTTCTTTGACTGGTATTGTGTGTACATATTTATAGGTACAATACACACATTGCTCATAGCTTTTCACACACCCCCTTTCCATTTTTCTTTTTTTTCAGATAAAATTGTATGTATTTATTCTTTTTACTGTTTTTTTCTTTCTTCTTGTACCCATACGCTGTATGTACATACAGCGTATGGGTAGCCAGATTTGTGCTGGTATGTATGTGCATATGTGAACTCTTAAACTCTTAACATATCATTCACACAAAAAATCCAGACCTTTAACCTGCTGACAAGGAAGAACATCATCAGTCACGTAGAGTTTAGTCAGGTCATGAAAATGGCGATGTAGGTTTTACAAATATAAAAAAGGAAACCTGTTTTAATGAATCCTTCTTTGTGTTCCTCCACAGAATAACAGCCAGGCAGCTCTGGGGAAGTACGTGTCCTCTGGAGAGCGGGGAGCAGCAGCTCAGGAGTCTCTGTTTGTGGCCGACCACGCCTACTGAAGTCAGCTGCTTCATCAGCACTGTCACTGCCCTCCTTCCTACCACTGTGATCCTCCCAGTCACACAGATTAACCAACCATTCACCATTTTTCCATTAGTGATGAGCCTAATGACTGAAAACGGTTACAATACCCATAAGCCCAGTATAAATACTCCACCTCTGTCCTGTCTTTTGGCTTTGTTACTGTACTGCCTGGCTCAGTGTGTTGTGTCACTTTATTTTGTGTTTGTGCATTGTAACCCCACAGAGAGAAAGAGAAGAGTTCCTCTGCAGAGCTGTCCTCAACTTGTAGTTCCATCTGCAGTTCAGAACATTGTCTTAATGATTCATGTGCCTTCATTATTCAACTGAACCAACTGCTGGAGGGACACTTTGTAGATGGATGTTCTACTGAATATATAGTATTAGAGTGTAAACACTGGAAAGAGGTTCAAATTAAAAGTATTCCACGACTAATGATGTCCTGTGTCGTTTGTGTACATTTATTGATTTCACACTTACTCTGAATGGCGTACCATGGCGTTTCCAGTTCAGCATCCATATCAGTCACTGCTGAGGAAAGCATTCAGAAATACCACTTGAAACAATAGTGTCACTCATACCCTTGTTGCACTTCGGATTACCACAAAAATACAAATACAAACAAAAATGTAAATCATATTGCAGAATAGTTTGCACCAAGAATAACTTGTCTCCTCAGAATCTACTGCCGTATTAGTGATGTGTCAAATATATTAGCTTCCCTTAGTTGCAGTGAGAATCAGTCTCACAGTAGGCCTATATCTCTGATATTTTTTTCTATCACTGACAGCCTCAGGGGGACGTCACACACCTGTCAACATTACTCACAAACACGATACTCCTTGCAGGTACCTACTGGACTATGTATCAAACACAACAGCAGTGAGCTGCTACAGAAAGTATTATCCTTTCATATTACACACATGGGAAATGACCTCACGAGCCTCTCAGCTAATCAGTCAGCCTCTGTCTGCAGTCAAGAATGACCTGAGGCAGATGTGACACATTTTAAATATAATCACACAAAGTATCAGCATTCAAGGGTGAATGACTTGACCTGGTATGACATTATTTGAGCAATAGAAATCTGCCCTTGTGCTGAACTCTTTGACCTCAGTTAAACCAGGTGTGCAGCATGTGCAAGTTAAACCTCAGAGACAGTGACCTCTAGTGACATTTAGGTGACTTCTACAACCACAGGTGCAGTTGTGGAGCACCGCAGCTTGGAGGACACAGCAGTGGGGTTTAACAGACCATGCGATTTTCCACAACAGGGGTTTAAACCTGGCTTCAGCGCACATACATACACAGTGGACACACTGGAGCGCCATCCCATCCCTGATCTGTCCCAACTCAGTATGTTCCAGCTACTGACTGAATATTCCATTGACAGAAATAATGCATAAAAACACACAGCTGAGCCTATGTTTTGGTAGGTGTTTATTTTAAAAGCTTGTTTCTGTGAATGAGGCCTCCACAATGTGTAAGCAGAGCAAAGTGCATCTCCTACCAGTAATGTGCAGCTCAAGTGCTGAGCTTATCCCCCCCTTCACGTCATCTGATGGGGATAACAGAGATCATTTCAGAACATTAAAGTCTTCATATTGTATGTTGTTTGTCTTCAGCAGAGAAACAGGAGGTGGGGTGGGGTTTGGGGGTTGATGAATTATTGGGTGATCCTTCCCCTGCAGTCAGCCTAGTCAGCGTGCAGACCTTGAAGAGGACTTCCCTCGTCACATGTTGGTGCTCATCCTGGTCTGACTGTTGGCTGGTGTCAGTTCACCCTGGCTGCCTTCTCTGGGCGGAGACTGAGGAGTGGACACAAGTGAGGCACTGTTACACGTGTTCAGAAGTGTGTCACTGAGTTTACATTTCAAAGCCTCTATACAGGGTTCTTACAGCTTTTAAAATTCAAGCACTTTCAAGGTACCTAAACCAAACATTTCCAGCCTCTTGAAGCTTTTATCATCACATCTAAATTGTTCTTATAAATTCCAGGAGACAACAAACAAAAGACGACGGGATCCTTTCATTTGAAATACGTACAGATGTTTGGTTTCCATGAGTGATTGTGTCGATGATGAAACTCCAGATTATGTTGAAAATCAAGCATTTTTCAAGGAATATATTAGAATTCAAGCATATACCTAACCTTGAAAACAAAGGTTAAAATTAAGCATTTTCCAAACTTTCAAGACTTTGTACAAACCCTGCTCTATACTATAATTTTTTATCATCAATAAAGTTTTCTTTTAAAGTCTTTGTATTTTTGTATGATCACTATTCACAAATGAGACGTGTAGAAGCCTGGCAGTCTCTCCTTCACACATGAGCTATTGTAAAGATGTGGCTATTTACCAGGCAGCGAGGCTCAAATGGAACACACTATCAAGTTGCATTATGGGAAGTGTAGATACTAGCATTTTTTTTTTTTGGTTCAATGTTTGACTCATACTAGGGACTAAAATCTCAGCCTCCGCTGCACAGATTTTGACCGTTCTTTTTTGTTTTTATTTAGGCTTTAAAAAGTCTAAAGTAATCTTTCTAAAGTGTCTACATGCAGCAGCAGCAGTATTGCTGTGTTGAGCTATACTACAGTGTATAGGCTGCATTCCTCCTTTTCATTAAATTAATTAAAACAATATCTCAATTTTAATACAGTGAGCCTGTGTAGTGGTACTCATATGTGACTGTTCAATGTAATTCTTTTACACTTATAAAAAAAGAATACACACAGTCTTAATAAGACGATCCAGGACCTGCAGACACAGATGTGTGCCTGATGTTCAGCCCTGATTTCAGAGCTGTAAAAAGTGGAACAATACTACAATACTTAATGATTCAGTACTTTGGCAGGGTGGTTTAATATTAAGTTTAACATTGAACTGCTGCTAAGATGAACACATTCAGTATTAGCTGTGATGAGGAGTACCTTGACGTGGATCTGGTTGCGCAGCACAGCAGCTCGGAGGATCATGGCTTTGGCTCGTCTCTGGAACTCTTTGCCCATATGGAGCGACTTCTCAAATGTGGTGCTCCTCTGGTCCACATCCTTCGCATACAGAATCTATCAACACGTCAGAGCTCTGGTTTATAATGACTCAAATGAGAAATGAGTCAGTCACTCAGCATTTTCGACAGTGTGTGTGTGTGTGTGTGTGTCACCTTGCTGTGGGAGTCAATGCGTGCGTTGATGAGCCCCTCCAGTATGAGCTGGGTGAGCTCGTCCTCCAGAGCTGCTACTGTGGTGTTGAAGGCCTGAGCCATCTTAGTCATGTCTGCTGACACGTAGGGGCTGAAATACTGAACACACACACACACACACACACACACACACACACACACACCTGTCACATGTTATGTCATGCTACTATTAGACAGTGACTGTTAGGAGCTGGTCCATGGAGATAACGGTCTCCAGGTGCCATTAAACCATTGTACTCAGTTTTATTTAAACAGCCAAATATCACAAATCTGCCTCAAGGGGTATTAGACGGTATAGTATACGACTCCCTCTATCCTTAGACCCTCGATTCTGATAAGGAAAACTCCCACCAAAAAAAACCTAAAATACAACAAAAACCCTTTAATGGGGAAAAGAAGAAGAGGACACAATGAGATGACGTGATTAAAGAATGGAAAACCATGTGGGAAAAAATATGATGGAAATTTCTGACATTTGTTTGTTTCATGTATTAATGTGAGGAAGGTTACAGCCTTCTCATCGCTCCACAGATCTGATGTTTTCAGCTCTTCAGACTCACATTTTGTTTTGAATCAATACATCAAGTTTTAGTGTAAAAATGTTTTTGCAGTATTTTGCGTTTTTTTTCCCCTCGAATTTGGGACGTTTCTACTAAAATGGGCATAAACACAGGTGGCTGGAATGTACGTCTCACCTGAATGAGGGCTCTGTTCCTGATCTGGCTGTACAGCGTCTTGACGTGCGGAGCCAGGTACATGTCCAACAGAAGGTTATCCTGGAGGAAACACCACTGTCACTCATCTAAATACTTACACTCAAAATGATCAGGTAATACTGCCAGCTCATGTACTGAACAGCTGAGTCTGAAGTGACAGTTATTCTATCAGGACTGTACTGTGTGGAGCCTTAGTGTAACACAGAGGTTTCTGCTCTCACCTTCATCTCGTCCAGTAGCTTGAGACAAGACGCGTACTTGGACTCGTAGAACTTAAAGATGATGTCACGGATCTGAGGTTCCAACTCTAGAAACAACTTAAAGGAGCTGAGGACAGAAAACACATTATTAATGCTGACTTCTGTTCTCTAAATGGACCGAGATATTTGTTAGTTACTAATCTACTACCTCCTACCTGCTGGAGATGACGTTGCGTTGGAGCTCCTGTCTATCAAAAGTGGCCAAAGCACACAAGCCTCCATACACAGCTACATTACTGGGGGAGAGGAGCTGCAAGGAACACACATTACTGATCAGGCATCATGGATGAATATTATCCTGGCTTTCAAAGCACAGTTTAACCTCTAGTTTAAGTGGGGAAAAACAGCTTATTTCTTTTTGGAGCATATACATAATGTAAATGGGTTGATGGTCTCCGTAATCGTTTCTCCCGTCTGTACTGGGGTGACTCCAATGTAAGCCATCGGGGACAAACTCCTCCATCCTCATTTTGTGCAATAACTCATTTCAAACTTCTAAGACTTTAAAGTCTATTTAGTACAAGAAAAAGGGGCACTGTTTCCTTGCTGAGCTGCAGTGGAGGAATAGCAACATAAACAGGGATTTTTATACTTAAAAGGACTATGGGAGATCCCCTTGACTTGGCTAACAGAGACCGCTGAAGCCTCATATTAACTTCAGTTGAAATTTGGAATGCATTTTTGCACAAAACTGTGGATTTTGTCCCCCATTGCTTACACTGGAATCGACCTCTTTGCAGCCAGTATGGACCTAAACTGAGTATAAAAATTTGTTTTTAGATTGACTTCAAAAAATGCAAACCTAGCCTTTAGGGTTCCCTTAGCGGATCCTGTGCAGTACCGTGGTACTTCTGGCTGATATCACTCACCTCTGGACAGTCACAGTGGTCAAAAGAAGCCTGCAGGAAGCACTTGGCGGCTGGTTTATATTTGCGAGAGGCCAACTCTGCCAGGCCTGAAACACCAATAAACAAGGTAAGACATAAGTGCACTCTATAGAGGGTTTGCATTGTGGCAGCTGGTACTGGCTGCTGTCAGTTGTATGCTGTTGTTCATACTTAGTTACCAGACAGCTGCTTCTCAGCTGATCTTCCAAACCATCACAGAGCATGGACACTGTCTTACCTGCAGCACACTTTAATTTGGTGAGGACTGCTTGATTTTGGCTGTCTCGCTCTCCTCTTTGCTGAACACAGAGAAACAGAACCGGCATTAGCCATCTCAGATATGAGCTACCCATCCCTCCAAATGAATGCTTCTGTCGTTAAGCGCTTCATACTGAACACAGATTAAATGCAGACACTGGAGGAAGAGTTGAAGGTGAACTCTGACCTCTGCTGTGTGAGGGTGGTGCTCACCTCTGCTATCTCCGGTGTGGATTCTGCTTTGTTGACGTAGCTCAGTACATGGGACCAGTTCTGGAGGTAAACACTAACCTGTGGGCAGAGAGGAGAGGATTTACTCCTTCATATACTTTGTTAGCTGAAGTCCACTTGTTGAAACCCCTCCCAGTGGCTTCTACCTCGCGCTGCTTTCCTATTATGTGACACAAAGCGGAAAAACAATGAATGTTCTACTTGAAAACACACATCTCGGGTTTAAGGTGCTTAATACTCCTAACTTAGAAGATCCCCAACAGGCAGTACATACAGACAAGTGTAAGGAATATATTCATATAGAAATGAAACCAGTGAAGCATGACAAGTTGGTAGCACCACCAGTTGGTACACTGGTTACTGCCATATGACATGAATGCAGCAGCACAACATTGTGGTTCCACCCTGCTGTACCTTGATGACATTCAGACACATGTTAATGACGTGCTTAGCACTGGTGCAGTAGTCTCTGGCTCGGGAGTAGCACTTGAGGGCGTTACTGAGGTCACCACAGTCCAGGTAATGGTCCCCCAGGTCATCATGGCCTCTCCTGGGGAGGGAGGACAGAACAGAAGGAAGGAAGGAGAGAGGGAGATAAACAGGTGGCAAATGTAGGAAAGGAACAAAGAAAGGACTGACTGGTAATCAGTCAGGTTCTGCAAGTAGTTTCTAATGACCAACGTAACTACCATGAACCTTTTTGTTACACACAACCTGTCTTTGTGGTGTCTTTAACGGCTTGGTCATAAGGCCCGAATACTGTTTGTGGTAGCTACAACGTATTGTTTTTTTATCTTTGTCTCAGTAAATTCTACTGCACTTAACGCTGCTGCAGCCCATCTGCCCACATGCCTGTGTGGTGATGGAATGGTAATTTGCTGAGTATATTTAACTTCATTTTAACCTGAATCTTTCATTCGCGGCTGTATCCCATTACCATTTAACTACATTTTCATCTTATTAAAAACAGAAAATTCATGAAGAGTGGTGAATTTGAAAAGAACATTTTTTGGGTTTTCTCTAAGAACAGCTACTAAACTCAGACAACCATGGCGTGTGTCATCATACCTGATGCTCTCTTTTATGGAGTTGCCCTTGTAGTTCTTGAGATCAGTATCCAATTTCTCCAATTTGAGAAGAGCCTTTTTCCTGGTGGACTCGGCCCAGGCTGAGTCCAGGGGAGGAGGAACAACCCCGCCTTCAGGTACTGTGTCTGGCACACCCTGCACTTCCCTATAGGTAAATAAATAAATAAATAACAATACACACAACACAAATTACATGAGATGTTGACAAAGTGATTCACGAGAGTGAAAAAGCAATGCATTAGCCATCAGATTGTGGTGCAGAACCACCAAGGCACAGACAATAGGCCTTTTCGGACCAGAGGAACTTTTTCAAAGTTCTAAGAACAATAGTGCTACTATTGATTTGCTTTCACGTTTACACGTAATGACTTTTAAATGTCAGTATCATTACATTTAAAGAAGGGCCTACAAGCAGTAGGAGGTCAACAGAATGGATCAAAGAAATTACACGAGACCGGCACCAGACCCGCTCCCACCCAGCTGACCAGCTCTCCAGAGCCAGATACATCCTTTGAGACGAGTTGGCTACAAGTCCCACTCTCGATACGGTCAAACCAGCCCGCTGCTCGATTCTCTCCTGATTCGGAGACTGAGAGGTGACACTGAAAAACCTGCTGCACAAACTACAGGGTGCAGCACATTTGTAACCAATGATATGCCACACATATATGAGCTATTCTTTCTTCAAGAGAAGATAAAATACAGCAATGTAGTGTTTGATCGCACTGCCCCCCCCTACTACCTGAATGTTACTTGGACATGTAGTTAAACTAGTAGTGTACTCCCCATCGCTGTGCACACAACCTTGTTTACACAGACAAATGCAGAACAAGGCAGCAAAACACACCTGTCGGATATTCTGAATCAGAGTGTTACCTTGCAGTGTTTAGCCAACAAGTCCTGCGTTACTTGCCATGTTACTGCTTGCATTTCTTCCCACCATGAGTACCTGAACTTGGATTTAGTACCACCCCCTGAGCAGTGCCCAAATTTAGGTTCAAGAGAGGCAAAGCACTGGGAGTACATGACCTGTTTTCAAATCAGGATCGCACTCTTCCAAAAGCAGTGTTTTGATGCCAGGGGATCATCAACTATAATACCGTGTGGCCTCTGTGAGTTTGCGGTGGATCTCTTCATATGTGTCGACATTGAAGGTCCTCTGGACGAAGGTGAGGGCCATCTTCAGGGCTTCCACTCGGAGCTGAGGGCAATGCTCAGCGATGAACTGAAGCCTCTCAATGCGCATTAGTCCACTGTAGCTAGTCGCATACTGCTCCAGATCCTGCACACAGGGACGGTGAAAGATTACAGAAAAAAAAAATATATTAAAACAGCAGCAAAACTGCTCCACTGAAATGTTCAGGTGATGTCACGGTTTCCCCTGCATATGGTAAGATTTGGGTTAGGTGGTTTATTAAAGTAAGGTTAGATAGAGGTTAATAGAGTCAAGCACTGAAATTAACTTAAAGAATAATAATGACCATAATTCATTACACATCTATTCTGGGACATGGCAAGAGTTTGAAAAGTAGCTCTATGATGGACTTAATGTGTATGTGTGCAGACCCCAACAAGGACTAAACATCTCCCCTGTTAGCCTTTCAAGTATCATCACAGCACAGCAAATTTTGTTGCTGTGAAAATTTGGAAGGGTGGAAGGGTTTCAACCTCGGTACACCTTACCCACAATTATGAGAAATGTATTATTTATGGCTAGTAACAGTACAATCAAGCGCGCCTGCAGAGCAGCTGCACCACACTCAAATCCTATAACAGCCTACATGGGTCTCATGTTTTACCTGCAAGACTCAGGTTTTAATGTCCTTGTTCATCATCTATGATGTGAAACATCTGAGTCACACACAGTCAGAGGAATGAAAGGTGTACGTCCTGGGCATAGTTCAGTTATAAATCCTAGGGCAACACAGCTGCTGCTGACTGGACAGCAGGAGAGGAGGTTGTACCAGCGTCTGGTTTTAAAGTAGTTTGGCTGACTTCGCTAGCAGTCAGCACTGGAGCAGGGAACAGATATGAGTCGGGCTGCTCTGCATGGCCCTGCTCTCTGTTTCCATCGCAGTTAGTTTTGTAGTTAGGTCATTTTGAGACAAGACTACAGACTGCCGTGCTGTTATCCTGCGTTACTGTGTACAATGATGCAGCTGAAAAAGGTGCAGTGATTCATCTGACAAAATGTGAATCGACCCAAGGGGCTCCTCGGCTGATGATTTGAATCACCAAGGATCAGGTTTCAACCCCAGTGACCCCGGAATTCCTTAACAACAGAGATTGACATAACTGCCACAAAGGCATCATGCAAATAATTATCTGTCATTGGACAAACTGGAACACTGTGTGCCACCATCAACGGTTAGTGTTAGGGTAAGAGTGTGTGTGTGTGTGTGCGTGTGTATATGAAAGTCTGTCAGGTCAATACCAGTGTCGGGTTCTCCACTATGTAGTGGGTGTCTGGAGCGTTCTGCTGGTCATCCTGGGGGTCTGCATCAATCTGCATGGGCTCCACAGACCCCTGAGAGAAACAAACCAGGCACAGAGGTTAGCATAAATCACTAGACAAGATATAATCTCTATTATCGCTGAATAACATCAAAATAATACTACAACTGTAATAAGATGTTTAATATATTTCTTAAGCATTGAGAAGATATTAGTGTCAGTTTTCCAATGAGCACACCCTTTCTGGCTGCTGTGATGCTGTAAGACAGACTACTTAAAAAGTATAAACTACATAAACATCATCAAGCTGAACTTGCTGCTTGTGCTCACTTGTTAACCTCAAACAGCAGCCTCAGCCTTTCAGGACCAGGAGATGTCCACAGAATGAACTATTTAACAGCTATTTGACAGCAATGTCACAGAACAAGGAACAGTGTGTTCACTGGGCTTTAAACAAAACTAAAAAAAAAAAAAACTAAAATAATTTCAATGCAATTTACTGTGTTCTACTGTTATTGAATAACTGACCGGACCTAACTGCAATTATAAAAACAGCTTCAAGGCTTGGTTTACATTGCTAATGGTAGTCAATGTGAGAATTAATTGTATTGGAAACGTTGTACTGCATAATGGATATACAGGCTGACTTCAACAGTGGACAACAATTACTCAGAACAGGTCTCAAGTCTTGTTCTAAACGGGATGTATGGTTGGCAAGAAGCAAGGCAAAATGACAATATTTAAATATTAAAAGGCAGTTTGGCGTGGTCACACATACAACAAACGTTACGTTACTATTTGCTTTGTCCTTTTTAACAGGGTAAAGACGTGGAAGGCCGTACATTCAGACATTGGTAGTTGACGTTGAATTAACGCTAGTATAGTATGTTAGTTTTGTATGCGCGATGCTAGCTGCTATTTAGAGCTAATGTGACAAACTGCTAATAACAGGAAGCTGGCTAGGCAATGCTAGCTTTCGTTAGCTACAGGCTACAATGATAAACACAAACCGTTCTTCTTAAGATGTCTGTACCTCAGTGACAGCTAACTACTGGCGTAATTTCAGGTTTTGCCAGTGTACCATTACGACAACGCTGGTATCGTCACTGTTAATGTTGTTAGCCAAAGAGGCCTTCAGTCAGTTGTTGGCCTTCACTTCCAAACTCCATTATAACAATCTCTCAGTTTCAAATGGTTTGGCTTACTGGCAAACATACATGCATTTAAAACATTTTATGAATTTTGAGAGTCATTCCTCCATTCCGCATAATCATAATTATGTCAATAAATATGTAATTCATTCTGTTAACTATTCTTTCGTTTTCTTCACTAGGATGAACTGTACGGTTAACGTGAGGGAAGGGCAGTTCATTTGGCAAAAAATGCCAACCAATTTTAAAACTTAATTCTTAAAATGTATACATTTTAATCCAACAAAATATATTGCTTCGCAATGACTCATATGCCTAATACAACATAAGGAACTAATGATGCATGCATGGTCTTAAATTGTGATCTCTAACCATGAACTGAACCGTGGCTAAGTTTCTATAGCTTAACCGAGCTAACGTTAGCTAAATGCTACACCACTGGCACCGAACATCATACAGTTTCCAGCAATCCTGGCTGGTTGGAAATAACAAAAACAGCAATGGTTAAGACTTACCTGAAAGTTAAACACTTGCACAGGCAAAGGCATCTCTTTTTTCCCCCCTGACTTCTCTGTTCTTACTGTTAGGAGGAAATATATCCTAAAGATGTTGACGTGCTGCGTACAGTCCTGCAGCGGAGCTGTGAGTTGGTTGGATCTGGCTACAGGTCTCAGGGAAGGCACCTAGCTACGGCTCGCGATAAGGCGCAGTTTGACATCTTCTTCTTCTTCTTCTTCGTTACAAACCAGCGTGAAAGGTGTATGCTGCCACCTACTGTACCGTGTGCAACATCGTGACTTCATGAAGAGCTAATCATCTGGATATTACACACCTTGAAAATAACACCTACACCAGAATGTTGTTTGTTGATTTCAGCTCAGCATTTATCACAATCTCCCCCATGAAACTGATCAGCAAATTTAGCACTCTGGGCTTGAATCCTACACTCTACAACTATTGGACTTCCTCCCAAACAGACCCCCAGACTGTTCAGAGTCACACCTCCACTGTCATGCAGCAGTCCCCCTCTTGTTCATGCTGTACACGGGTCATTCTACAAAAACGGTGGAAGTGCTGTCACTTAGCCTACTTTTGCAGACACCAAAATCCTTTAAGTTGACCTAATAATCACATTAATTATAAATGTTCAATAAACAAAGACTGACCTTGCAATGATGTTTATTCATCTAATGTTCAATGTTTAATTTTAGCAATTTATTCCAAAATTGTCTTGTCACTTTAGTAGAGTAGAGTACAGTAAACTTTATTGCCTCCAAGGGGAAATTTGTCTTGGCCACAGTGCTGCAGTCCGTTGCTTCACACAAAAACATCTTAAAACACACGAGTCATTTGATTATACATTTGAAATTGACAACACAGCAGCTTGAAAAAGAAACTAAGATTCTTTCATCATACATGGAAGTGGAGCCATATACTATTCGTTTAAAAATAGCTTTTTTCATGAATTAAATTGCATTAGGCTACATACATTAGAACATTGAAATGGTAAAAACAGTAAACAGCAGAGTGCTACAATGCTACATGATAAACACATATTTTCTTCACCTGGGCGTCTTCCAGTCTGATCGCTGGCATGATTGGCCACCGCAGCATGACGTCGGTTGCTGTTTTAACGTTTTGCCACAGGACCACTGCGTTTGTTTCTGGCACCCCCTGCTGTCCCCACCGCAGCACCCTAAACGCACTACCCCTGTTCAGATGAATGGGAGGACTGGCGTTTATGGGCCAAGCAGGAACTCACCGGTGGGGCCAGCGGGAGAAACACTACTGTGCATATTCAGTGGGCCGCATACCCCGGAAGTAAACCTGGAAGCTAGAAACTTTTTTTGCCGTATGTGCCAGGCGAGCAATTCTTATTGGACTGAATAGGCAGCATCTTTGGGTCTGGTATCCAGTTCTTATAATACATTCATGCTTAGCACACAGAAAACGCTGGGAGTGGCAATCTTTCTCTTGTCACCATCTGTGGTTCAGTCCCGTAGGAGTTCTGGAGCTAAAGTAAGTTTGTGAGTTGAAGTTTAACACTGAACAACAAGAGCTGATCGAGGAGCTGCAACTTCGCCTTGAGATACTTAGAACTGCAAACATCTGATATCCTAGCTGGGTTTTTTGAAGGGCTTGAATCATCGCCTGTCTACCGTCTCATCTGCCGTCATTCATCCACATCTCCATCCAAGTTGCAGTCTCACCTTCATCTAAGAAATATCTCCATCTCCACTCAACCAACATCACAGTCATCACCTGGGACCATCTTGTTGACATTAATTGTAACAGAGGGCAGTAGGACTATGGAGTGCACTCTTTTTATTTTATTTCATTTATTTTATTTTTTTGGTCTCTATTTATTTGAAGTTTTCTGAGATCTCGGGTTTTTTTTATGGTGGTTCACCAATTACCTGTTGTGACCAGCTGTGGGTCAACAGGGTTTAAAAAAAGAGAAACATTTAATGTGTGGAAAGATTTTTGTAAATCCATTTAATTGGTGTAACTGTAATATAATTAAGACTAGATCATTTCATTGCTTACTAACTGGACTTGTTGACAGGTAGTCTGGTTACTTGTAACACACATATGCATATATATGGTTTCAACATACTTATAGTTGACTTTTGCATTGTGAGATACTGTGACCTCAGAGTGTTTCATTGGTTACAATACACTTCCCTCATACATGGCCAGTCTGTTGTCGTGTGTTATTTGGATGTTTCATGTCTACTTTAGCAGTCAGACAAGTACATTACAGCCAATCTCCTAAACAAATCTAGATTAGAGGTCAAACCCCTGTTTCCTACTTAGATACTCTGCACTATCTTTAAAGTGACAGGTGTAGGGGGTTTCACTACACAAAACACTTTTAATTTGAAATACTTCCCGGTGACCAAGATCAACAACGTTCAGGACAAAGAGTGGCAACATCTGGTTCAGGAGGAAGTGCGGGCAGGCATGGAGGAGGTACGAGCCAGCAGGATGTTGGGATGGGACAGCAAGGAGCATGGACTAAATGGGAAAGTGCACTGCAATGAAAGGTCACCTGGTCCAACATCTGGTAAGCAGACTTCCATCACATCAGGTTCCTAGATCAAGCTGTCTACAATGTCCTACTAAGTCCAGCAAACCTTGATGTCTGGGGAAAAAGTGAGACACCTTCCTGTCCTTGTTGTTCTGGAAGAGGATCTTTGGAACACCTCCTTAGCAGCTGCCAAAAATCCCCTGGAGACGGGCGCTATAGATGGTACCATGACCAGGTGCTTAAGGCAGTTGCTGAGAGTGTAGCCACGGCCATCAACGCCAGCAAGTGCCACCACCAGCCAAAGACCATCACGTTCCTCAGAGCCGGAGAGAAGCTCCACCCCCAACCTAGAGCAAAGTCTGGTTTCCTCACCACTGCTACTGACTATCAAGTGGAAGTAGACTTTGTTAAGCAGCTGAAATTTCCAGTCCATATAATTTTGACACGGCTTCGACCAGACATGATCATTGTGTTAGAGTCCACCAAACAACTGATCATGCTGGAACTCACAGTGCCCTGGGAAGAGCATATGGAGGAGGCCAACAAGAGGAAGCACCTCAAGTACCAGGAGCTTGTGGAAGAGTGCAGAAGGCAAGGCTGGAGAACTCGCTGTGAGCCTATAGAGTAGAGTACCCTGGGTGAGGGTGTCTGAACCAGAAACACCAGAGGACCCCAGGTTCCATCAGTGCATAAAAGGTGTATCTTTCATCTCCACCGACAGTTTGAAGTTCTTTGTGGATCAAGAGGTCATTGGAGGAAGTGCAGAGGACAAGGGAAACGCAAGCCCCATGGATGTATTATAAGAGCAACAAGAAAAAAAAGTCCGTAGGAGCAAAGGCCCAAGGAGACGAAGAAAAATCCAGGAGTTGGAGGAGAAACTACAAAAAGTCACACAACAATGTAACAAATTCAAGAGGAGATACTTATGTTGCACAAAACAACAGCAACCAGCTAATCCTGATAATCCTGAGAGTACTGGGAGTCCAGCCACAAGAGTAGAAAGAATACTTCAAGTTCAGGCTGTCATCTGTCTAATAAAAAAACCACTGATTTTTCACTATGCTCTGGTTGATGATTTGAGAGCAAAATACAAAGCCTCCGGAGAGACAAAGGTAAATAGGGCTATTGCCTCAATTCAGACAGCGACAAATTGGAAGACACAAATTCCAATCGCTGTGTCAGAAGAGCTTAGGCTTCTCGTACAAAGCTGGGAAACAACTGAGGAGCATGTGTGAAGACGCCTCAAAAAAAAAGGACCACGGTGAGACAGTTGTACCTGAGAGACGATGTCAGCAGATGACGATGGGGAAGAAAAACACAATCACCATACAGAAGGTCAAGAAGAACCTTCATGTGAAGTTTGTAGCTGAGTATGGAGATGTTTGTTACACCTTCTTCTGAAGACACAGACCCTTTGGGTTGTAAAACCAAACAAGTGGGACACAGGGACATGCCAGTGTAAGACTCATGAAAATCTTCAATTCATGGCTGACACACTGTACAAACATGGTCTCTCAGATTCAAAAAAATGTGGATCATATGGCTGACAACACTGTTTGCAGTACCATTTCACCCCACGATGCCAAGTCATGTGCCTATGGTGACTGCAGGGAATGCAAACACACAACAAACCCCCTTACCAAACCACCATCCAATGATGAGGTTACCCAGTGGTATCTGGTGAGGACTGACTCCAAACTAGGTGAAGAACCTGAGAAACAAAGCACAATTAACTGTCAAGAAAGATGCGACTATAACAGAACATGAGCTTGCTACTCAGTTTCAAGACAGGCTCTTCAAATTTCGTAGGTACAAATTCAATATTCGGTGACAGTACAATGCCTATAGAAACTTGTGAGAAAACCTGACCCTCAAGGACTGGCTCATTCACATTGATTTCAGTGAGACCTACAATTACAAATATGCAAGAGAAATCCAGTCTGTGCACCCACCAGTGAGCAACCCTCCACACTGGAGTTCTCTGTGTGCACAACCAGCCACCCATGTCTTTTACCACCATCTCACAGAGTAGAAGGCATGACCCAGTGGCTATATGGGCTCATCGTGACCCTATCCAGGAGATGGTAAAGAGGCAAAACACCTTAATTTCCTCTCCGATGCACTTGCAACACAATATAAGGAGAGAGGCAACTTCTACATGATTGACTCTGAACCTCACCAAAAAGATAACCTGGAACTTTTTTGAAGCAAACCATGGCAAGGGTGCTCCAGACGGGGTGGGAGGGGCTTTGAAGAGGTCTGCAGATGCCTTGGTTCGCCATGGAAGGGACACCCCTGACTCTTTATAAGGTGCTTACGGAATCAGGCACACAATCTCAGAAACTCAAGTCTGATTTTATTGCCATTGGTATTTTGACTAATGGAGCCAGACCTGCTCAAATTGCTAGCTCCCTATCTAATAAGACCTACATGTATACCCTATGTATCTCCATTGTTTATCCTAAATGATCGTATCACTTCCAGAGATATTTATTTTATGTTTTTAACTGAGACATGGTTGAAGCCAAATGATTACAGCCAGCTTGCTGAACTATGTCCTCTGGAATATGAAAGATTTGCCTAGACCCAGTGGCTGTGGTGGTGGACTTGCTGCTGTATATAAAAAGCGTTATAAATGTATTCAGCTATCTGTCAATAATATAAGTTTAGAGGTACTTTTATTCAAATCTTGCAGCACAGATTGTCCTCTGTGCTGTTATTTACCGTCTTCCCAAGCCCAATCCTTGTTTCTTGTCTGAATTCTCTGAATTTGTATCCTCCATCATACTGAGTACAACAGGATTGTTATTACTGGTGAATTTAGTAAGATATTTTTCGGGGCATTTTTTTCCTATATTAGACAGTGACAGCTGAAGAGAGACAGGAAAGGCTAGGGAGAGAGAGGACGACATGCAGCAAAGGGCCTGGGCTGGTCCTAACCTGGGCCAAAGTGGCAAGGACCCAGCCCCACTATAGAGCACGTGCTCCACCAGGCAAGCCACCAGGGCGCCCAATCACTGATGATTTTAACATATATTTAACTGGTTTTTCTATCTTTCTGGGGATTTTTACTGACATACTACTACTACTACTACTAATAGCCTTTACTACTGCTTCTACTACTACAGCCTTTACAACTCTGCTGTGCTGTGCAGTGGCAGAGTGGTTAGAGCATGTAGCACATGCCCACACACCTTGCGAGTACTGCAGGGTCAGTGGTTTGACTCAACTGTTCTGTCGTGTCATGTGTTTGGGCATCAAGATTTTTCAAGCAAATTACTTCAGGTTCCTGCATTTCCAGCAATGCTTTGAAACTGATTGTCAGCATTCACACGTATTTTATACATAAAACATAAATACATATTTAGGAAAGGCAATCTTGCACATTACTTGCATCATGTGCAAGTAACAGCATATGCTCAAAGTACAACCACAACAATACCGGATTTTTGAGGTTGATACTGAAAGTAAAAGAAAAAAAAACTTTTTTTTTTTGCACAAACATCCATGTTAAGGACCCTTCAATTTGCTGATTAAAGAATTGTGGCCATTATATGTAGTGAGCAGGACATTTTACAGTGTAAAAATAAACTTGTTAGTGCTCTCTGGTGGACATACAATCTAACAGTGATAACTGTTTCTAAATTATCACACAACTTTGGCATTTCTTAAATAAAATGTGTTACCCATCAGCTGACATATGTCTGTGATAACCAGTATCGGCTCAGACAATTTATTGTACCACATTTACTGCATCTGGTTGCTTGCTGTAAAAAAAAAACTGATCGGAATAACAGTATTTAAAAAACAATCTTCATATACTTCACTAAAAAAAAAAAAAAAAAAAATCAACTGTAAAACTGTACTTTAAGAGTAAAATTGTTCACCATATGCCCAGACAACATTCAAACTGAAAAGTGGACTTAAAAGCACCCATGTTGAGCAAGTGATAAACTTTTACATAAACAGTGAAATATAAAACCAGCCACTGGAATGTGCTCTGAAAATGAACACGCTTTGTTTTCCCAATTTATTATTTTATTGTCATAGTTGTTTGCTTTAATAACATTTGAACACGCTCAAGCACACTGCCAGAACGCCACATGAGAAACCAAAAACTGGGTAAAAGCAAAGGGAGACATGTACACCCAAGATAAACATTTTGGTTTCAACTGGTTAAGTTCTTTCAAACAATTTATTTTGCAATTTATTTACTTACTCAAAATCATTTTCTATATTCCAAGCAAAACCCTGGTCCACATCTGTTCACAGACATAACTTCTGCCATTTGTCATTGTCATTTATGAACGCAAGAAAAAAGAAAAAAAAATTCTGGAAAAAAAACAAAATCATGTAATGATGAGTAGACCAGAGTTGGGAGGTGGGGAGAGGTGGAGGGAGGGCTAACCCAGAAATGGCATAGCTGAGCTCTCAATATGAGAAAGCTGACTCGTGTGGACTTCATCTTGGTTTGTCGTTTGCTTAAAAACAGGTTCTTTTTCACATGAGTTTTTTTCTGAAGCTGATCTTCTGCACGCAGAAGGGGGGCGTGACAGGGAGGTGCCGTCACCGCTGACAACAGTGTGGGCGGGTTATGACTAAGCTCCGCCCGTTCCTTCTCACAAGGACTCTCAAGACAGCTCTGCCCTCTTCAGTCCCGCTCAGCAACCAGCTTCAGCACCTTACCGATGGCGATGGTCTTACCTGAGACACACAAACAAAAAACAACAATCACATTTCTGTCTCATCCTCACACACAACTGATGCTGAACTAGGGATGCGGTTCGACAGCATGTTATCGAATACTAATCCAGAATCAAATCTTATTAGGTTTACCTTTCAACATTTCTAAAGACCTAAAGGCTAAAATGATTCCAACTCAAAGGTGCAAAGATCCCTTTTGTTGGCTGAGACCGACGGCAGAAACACTAGTTTTAGTGACAGTCTAATTAAAGTTCCCAACCTGTAGTTCCAACCTGAAAATGAGATTAGTATAATATGTGACATGTTGATTTAACCGCTGTAGCCTCCTGTACTTCACCAGCAACTGAGACCAAATCCTGAAGCTCCTCATTCAAAACTATCAAGCAGATCAGATTCAAATGTTGATGTGTTTAACTGGGAGATTCTGAAACTGCTGATCAGCTGATCATTTCTCCTCTCTGCTGGTCCCTGTTGAACTACAGAAACACAGTGCTGGTACAGAGTGCACATTAACCAGAGGACAGACAGACAGAACCTCCATCAACTACAGCTGATCTGCTCTCTCCGACTCTACCCCACTGATGTTTGTTATTTGAGACGGCTGAAGTGACAGTCGGCTGAAAACAGCAAGCTGCTACCTGAATGTTTTGTACATCACTCTTTGCTAATAAAGCGTGAGGAGTGGGAACGGGTTTGATAAGAGTTTCATAAGCATCCGAACTTTAATAATCAGATTATTTTGCCGACCAGATCCAAAATGGAACATACCATTGGAAACCACCTCCAGGCTCAACACAGTTCATGATGTTCTGCTGTGTATAGACAGAATTTTATTTGATAAATCGTGTCTGAAACTACAATTACAATGAATGACTGAATGAAAAACACAAGTGAGAACGCAATCTATAGTAATATAATGTCAGATGCTGATTTAGATTGTTTAAAAGCCCAATTTTAAAACTAAAATAACAAAAATTTAATGGATTTCCAGTGCGTTATATTTTGTCCAGCCAAAAATTGGCTGATTTTAAATACCCAGCACAGACACCTTACCGTGCAGTTTATTTATTGCTTGTAATTTGAGCATTGTAACTTGTGCCTTGAACTTTTCATGCACCACACCTTCATTTGCACTTTGCACATCCCTTTAGTTTATTTTCTCTACTTTTATTTTATTTTATTTCAGTATGCATGTATGTTGTATTTTACTATGTATGCAGGTAGTATATTTACATTATTGATTTTATTGTAATATTGATATTATTACCATTATTGAGAATCTTGGGCACAAACATTTCCTCTGTAATGCATTAGGTTCTGTCAGTACTATGCTATTTTATTAGTTGTTTGATGACAGAGGTTTAGTTTGGCATTGTGAAGAATTTTACAGTTAACACAGAGTAGGTTCAGTTATACAGACAGGTATAAATTACATTAAGATTAGTTTCTAATAATAACAGAAAGAGCATGATTATTATAGTTGGCAGTAGACCTAAAACAATTAGTGAATTGACGGTCAGAAAATTAAATGTGGTCCAACAAAACAAGACACTTGACAAGACAACACGCTGGGCTCTGGGAAATTGTGACAGGTATTTTGTTTGTGTGTGTGTGTGTGTGTGTGTGTGTGTGGTGTCTGTAGAAGCTCTACCTTCGTCCCGTAAGGTAAACCGTCCCATCTGAGGAAACTCTTTAAAGGTCTCGAGGCAAATGGTCCCTGCTGTGCGCAGACGGGCGATGCAGACCTGGTCCTGTTTGACGAATCGTGGTCTTGTCTTACTCTTCTCTCCTGTCTTCTTGTCTACCAGACAGATTAAGGCCTGCAGACGGCGCAAAGGGTAAACAGCACACATCAGCACATACACAGGTATAATACAATCAACCATCCAAAACATCCAACTGCTACATCTGTTAAACAAAAAGCGCTACAGTTTTTCTAATGTTTTCTAACAAACACTATTCCCACTCTTCAAAAGATGATTATTCCTGAACGGTTTAGTCACCAGTGTTTCTTTTCATGGTCGTCATGTTAACAGGGTAACCATTAAGTTTAGGTCTTACCGTAATTTGCACTTCTTCAATGCAGGTGTGAATGTGAAGGACTGCGTTGTAACCTGGACAGATGATGGATTTGTGTTCAATGATGACGATCTGGGAGGAAAAGAGTGAGTGATGATGAGAATGCACATTACTGCACTTTACTGAGAACTTCCAATGCACCAGCTGATCTCTCCGACTACTCTGTTGGCTGCTGAGCAGCTCCACTGGTGCAGCTTACTCAAAAGGTATCCACACAGTGGTAATGGGGGAGGGATGAACTTCCTGGTCCTACAAGCAGGATATGATTCCTCAGTTGCTTCCCACCCATTAACACAGTCCCATGTGATGGTTGGAATACCTGACTGAACCAGATGCACTGTTGCTGGGAAGTGAACCCAGGTCTATTGCATTGTTGAACGACCCTGACAACAGTTTTAGGTGTATAAACCCATTACATATGAAACCCTTAAAGAGGTACTGCACACTTAAACACGTTTTTTGGAGCTGTAAACTAAATTATATGACTTTACTGTGATGAAACCCATCAGTGCTGCTGTTAATATTGACATTTCTTACCAAATATATAAAAATCTGCATTTCATGGGTTGAAAATGTCTCAACACGCCATCTACTGTTTTAAATCAGCCCTGAACCTGCGAGGCCAATGCTGACAGAGTCATAGGTTGGGACCTGTCTACGTCATGAAATTTATATAAAAAGACTAATCAGTGTCAGTCAGCCTCCCCCGTGTCTCCTGACCCACACACTACTTAGCCATGTGGCCACGCCCCCTACAGCTGCTGTTCCCTCACTCGCTGCATTTTTTAGATATGCTGGGAGGGAGGCTTCTAGCAGAATCCGAGGGTGGAGTTTAACTTTAAGTGCACTTAAGTATTTGATCACAATTTATTACAACATGTGACGTTATTTAAATTTTTATTTTTTAAAAAGTAAATAAAACCTTAATGTAATACCCAACGCAAAAAGTTATTACATCATGCATTGAATATTTGTATTCATGATATGCAGCTTACTACAATATGAATTTAGATTATTTTCATTACATACAGTCTACTTATTCACTTCCAGGAACTGGTTTAAGGGTTCACACCAGGTGTGAACTTTAATTGTGTGCTCTGAATGTGTGTGAGAGCATGAATTTGAATCCGGATTGCTGGCAGTGCAGCTGTGTACAAGGTTGCTGGTTATGAGCACAGGAAAACCTTGTTCATATAAACCCAGTGAGCTGTGGCTCGGGGATGGTAGCACTGAGCTGCCGCTACGTGATACTGACCTGGGCATCGAATGTGCGCCCCGAGTGGCAGAGGTTCTCGGCATTACACAGGATGAAGCCAGGTAGGATCTCCTCCTCCTCTATGCCCTTCAGCCGCAGCTTGAGGTTTTCACCCGGTCCGGCGTCGTCCGTCTCCACGTCATCTGACAGGAGACTCAATACCTCCACCACATGCTGCATGAGGAGACACAGCAGGTAGAGAGACATGGAATAAGACAAGGAGGGAGGCAGAGGGAAGGATGAAGAGGTGTGGAGTTGAAAAATGTTTGATGGAGTAAAATAGAAACAGAACCACTAAAGATAGAGCAGTGATTAAATCAGGCAGACAGATTTATCAGTTACTTCCAGTGTGCAAGTATTATCCACACTAGAGCAGATAACAGTGACAACAGGTCCAGTGTTTCTCAATGACTGTGTAGACCTAAGGGGGTGGGGTTGACTGTAAATGTAATCACTGACAACTATAGTTAGTTTTTTTCCCTCTCATAACCATTATGGCAATAATTGGCTAAGAACACCCTATTATATCTGTACTTCATTACTTCAGCCATAAGGGACATGAAGTATTTCTCAGATTGACTTAATGACACCAAACTTAAATATTCTAAATAATAAATATGTTTTCAATTATATATTAACAGCCAGTGTGAGGCTTTGGGATTTTTGCATTTACAACAAAGAACAACCAAAAAAAAAGGCTGAAGAAAAGGCTTGAGGGATATCTTACCCTGTTTGGCATCATGACCAGCTGCTGTGCTTTACTGATGGAGCCTGACTCCAGTTTGCCCAGAACCACAGTGCCCATGTCCTGCAGAGACAGATTGACGAAGAATATATCTGAGTCTGACAAGTGTGAGATGGCAAGAAATGACTGCAGCCAATGACACATAAACTGAGCTGTGCACAGTGTGAACGCAAAGTGTCACTTTGAAGAGGAGACCAATTTAAAAAGTTTTTACAAACTTAGATGGGATATAAAAATGTTGCATAATAGCAGCTTCCATAGCTATCCATCTGCACATTAAACATACACTCCCTCAACTCTGAACACAGGTCACAGCCAACACCACCAACAGTGAGCCAGCTCAGAGAGTCAATGTTTAACAAACAGGGCAGTAAATGTGCTAATTTTAGAAGCTAAACCTGTGTACTAACAACAGTAATATATGTTCCTCTGCAGATTTCAACAATAGCTGACACCTGTGGGTGCATTCAGCCCTGGTCGCCATTAACCAGACATTCTAAATCCTTTCTAACCACCAGCGTTTTAGAGGCAACACTTATCCACGGCTACAGCTCTGCGCTTTTTGAATGCAGACTTTCATTTAGACAACACTGCACCTACAGAAAGTTCAACTGTGTTTGGAAACGCTTGGTAACCAGTAGCTGAAAATAAATCTTTTTATGAACTTGTATGAATCAAGAAAGGAGAAAAAAAAACAGATTCACACCTTGTATTTGTCTACAATGGGCAATCTGACAGGGCCATCACTTGATCTGTTGAAATTGGCCAAACTGTCCAAGTGTGGAATGAAAGGTAACCCTCTGAAATAAAATCAAATATGGACAGCAGTTAGTAGAGGTGGATGAACAATCAATTCCATCCATAAAGTAACCTCACTGACAGAGAGCTGATGGGAGGAGCTGAAAGACTTACGTATACCAGGAGCACATGTCAGTGGGCTCCTTCAGGTTGGCTCCTGTCAGTCCGGAGCACGGCATGAAGTGAATGTCTTTCTTCGGGTTGAATCCCACCTTCTTCAAAAATGGCACTAGTTTCTCCTTACACTCCTCATACCTGAGGGTTCAATAGTACGAGAGATGTCACATCTTCAAAGAAGAACCATTACTAATCTTGCAGCAGATATTTCCTATGTATACAGAGGACATGTACTGATAAATAACATAGATCCTAGGTAACTGAGTTAACAATCTTCACCCCAGAGTAGGGCCACTTACAGTGCATTCAGAAAGTATTCAGACCCCACCACTTTTTTCACATTTTATGATGCAGCCTTATGCTAAAATCATTTAAATTCATTGTTCCCCTCATCCACACTCAATATCCCATAATGGCAAAGCAAAAACAGGATTTTAGAATCTGGAATGTGGATTTCAATTGTTGTGTAAGAGTGCATGTAACCAGTTTGTGGGATTGTTTGCTCTGGCCCTCTGGGAAAGCTTTTAAAAGCTGCCCTGCGGAGTTCTCTCGTAAATAAGTTTACATTCAGTGTTACTCACCAAAACACATTGTGTTCATCCTTGAGGTCTAATAAATGTGTAGAGTGCATTTTCTTCCTCATAAAAGCCCCTTTTAAAGTTCTTTTTAACCCTGCATTGTTTACAGGCTTGTTTACTAGCTTGCAGTGTTCTTCTCCCCTGCCTTTGCTGGCACATTGCTGCAAATCTTGGCGTTACTGCCACCTGTTGATCAGTGGAATAGTGTGACACCGCTGGCAGGACTGTGTACTGCATCACTTGCGTGCATGTCTATGTGTGCTCGTGCATGCACACCAGATAAACGGGGACCCATGATAGCAAAAACCTTTTACCTGACCTTCAGTTGGGTTTGCCCTATGAACTGAGTGAGTACAATCTATGTTATTTAACAGTGGGCCAAAGAAACAACAAACACTGTTTGCCTACACAAGAAACCGAGTTACTAGAAGAAGTCAGGTTAAGCAGGAAATGAGACATGTTTACATGCACTGGAGTGACGTCGTTACTGTAAATCTGTGTAAACATACAGGTCAGTAATCGGATGTCTTATTTTCATTACACTGATTTATTTTGTGTGTGTAAATGTGTGATTGGAAACCATGGGTTCAAAGTAAATGCAAAGCAAATTTTGAGATGCAAATTTGCCCTGTGCAGTGTGAATTGATTGAAGCTTATATACAGTTGGTACATTGGCTGTTTAGGGCGCATTAACAGTAGTCCAGCTGTCAATTTTCACTTTGCTTTCTGTCTGAACACACCATAAGACAGGCTCTGTGGTAAGAGAGCAGTTTTCCCTTGAGCCCAAATGTGTCTGAATATTAGTCATGTGTTCAGTTGTGGAAACGGACTAGTTTAGACTCATAGAGGCTCCTGTGTTGTAACTTGATGCATCACTACGTGTAATGACCTTTCCTTTCATCCTGCTGTCACTGTGACAGTTTCCTTGTCTCAAGAGCTTTTTAGAGTCATGTAAAAAGATGATTAGAAACACTAAAACAGCTTTCTCCAAAAGAAATCTAGCAGGGGAATTCAGATTTTCTCTAATGATCTACCCTAATGATAGAAACTGGGTTTCTTGTATATGTGATGAAATCAAATTAGTGCAGAAAGCCAGCTGTTGTGTAGGAACTCAGAAGTCCAGCAAGTTAAAATGTTCCATCACAAGCAAATTGTTTTGTAATTAAGTTAGAGCATATCTGCTTTTATTTGTATTACCTTATCACTCACTGATATTATACAAAGGTGACCCATGACACATGTGCTGTTACACTCCTGTTTGCTCATCATTATCCATCTACCCACCTCTCCAGGCTCCAGCTGACTGTAGGATCGTCCATTTTATTCACCAGAACTATCAGGTGCTTGACTCCCGCTGTTTTGGCCAACATGGCGTGCTCCCGCGTCTGTCCACCCTTCTCAAAACCAGTTTCAAACTCGCCTTTCCTGGCAGAGATCACCTAAGGGGCAACATATTCAGTCAGTGCTTTTGTCTACAAGTGCTACGAAAAACAAGAGGTTTGACAAGGTGATTCCTTGCTGTAGCCAACTAACATGTCACAAAAGGATCATATCTGAATAAAAGGAAACACTGTTCCTAAACCTATAAAGATGTCACAGGTTAAATAAAGAAAGTTGTTTGACGCCATTTGATTTAATTGTAATAGAAATCAACAGAGACAGGTCAAAAAAAAAAAAGTGTCAAAGTCCTTTTTGACTGCAGGTACTCGGGCACTTTATCGAGAAGGGTCCAACTGTGGACCAAGCCAATGGGAAGACAGTACGGTCCCCATACATGAGGTGTGTCACGTCCATTACCTGCCTTTTTTTTTTTTTTAAAGTATCTTCCAGATTTAAAAACAGTCATGTTTCTCTGCTAAAGAGTTTAGAGTATTGTGAACGTAATGTTTTTGTCAGGAAAAAAATTAAAAATTACATTATGGTTGTTACATAAATGCAGGTGATGTTAGCCAGTTGGAGAAGCTGAACTCTTTAAACAGAAGATACTGTTACCCTCTCATTCTGAGCCAAAATGAGTTTTATTAACCGTAAAAGAAGTAGACCATTTCCTTTTATACTTATGTGGGAGAAAAGGAAGCGATACATCTCACTTCTGGGGACCCTGCTATCATCCCATTGGCTTGCAAACCTGGGCCCCCTGACGTGAGGCTCTGCACTTGGACCCTCTTGACTTTATTTGCATTTTGATCAACCTACTTCCAGTTGTCGTTTTTGGACTGTAGTCCCTTTCCCTGAAAAAAGTCAATAAGCAGGGGATTTATTTTTATGTTGCTGATATTTAAACAGTCCCGATGTAGCTGACCTCCTGACAATAAAACAAACTATTTGTTTCAGTGACTGAAAATAACAAATATTCCCTTTTAATGGTTTCATTTGCCATTATCTTCATGGTTCTTGAGATGCTGTGTAGATGTAAACATGGTTACGTCAAGGGACTTTGTGCTGATCTGAATTCCTGGACTAGTAGCTTCTAAGACTACTGGGTACTAGCAGGATCTAACATTAGCACTCGCCAAATGCGAGTAAAAATCTACATTGGCGAATAAAATAAGTGAGGTCAGCCACCATTGGTGGGTTGCTGACATAGGCCTACTTCACTACAAACTCTCATCACTACAACACATAAGTTGAATGACCATGTTTTGTTTCGACTCTGCACGCTGGTGGTGGAGCGTGGTGGTGCAATGTGTGACCGTCAATAATTGTATCACAATTCTTTGATTGACCCTTGCTGTCCAGCATCACTACGGTTACGCTTACTTTATCTAGCTAGCTACCACAGAGGAGAATTCCTAATTTTTGAAAAATATTTTGGCCGGTCAATTTTAGTTAACCAGCCATTGGCAGATAGACCAAAAAGTTAATTTCAGACCCTTTGGACTAGTTAAGTTTGACCAGATGTTCCAATTCAACAGTTGTCATTTTGTGGACTCACCAGAACAGCCAAGTCTGCTTGCGATGCGCCTCCGATCATGTTGGGCACAAAGCTTTTGTGGCCTGGAGCGTCTAGGATGGTAAAGTGCTTTTTGTCTGTCTCAAAGTATGCTCGGCCCACCTCCACCGTCTTTCCTTTGTCCCTCTCCTCTTGGTTGGTGTCTAAAGCCCAAGACAGATACCTGGGACACAGAAAAGTGATTTTCTATTGATTTGTTTACTAGAGGGAAATGGGAGAGTTTCTAAAGGTTGACATATGGCCAACACCGATATATCTATAATATCAACACTACTGATGTTAGCTAATATTTGCCCAGCTGAACACACAGCCTCACTTATTTCCTGATCATATTAACAAAATTGAAAATGTACAATCAAATCTCACAACTATAGTGTTAGGCCATCACATTTGAGTTCAGTCAGCATAGAGCGTCTTTCCATGTTCTACATTGAATAAAAGAGCAGTTACTTCAGGCACAGCAGCGGGCCCACTCACCAGGTTTCTCGGTTCTTCTCCTTGGCTTCTCTCTCGTATTTCTCTAAGGTTCTCTTGTCTACCATGCCTGTTAGATACCTGTTGGAGAGGATGGGAACAGCAGAGAAATGTACAACATGTCAAAGGCCTGATGTAGTGAATGTAATTTGACCAAAAAAGGGAGACTGCTACTCACATGATTTGTCCGCCAATGGTGGACTTGCCAGCATCTGGAGAAGCAGCACACAGAGTGTGTTTAGATTAGGCAAAACGGCCACATCACTCATGTTAAGCTTTGTTCTGTGCGACCAGATGAGCAGGAGTTCCTGAACAGTTTTGAATTGCCAGCCAAAATAAAAACAGTCACAGCTCCCTTTACATCTCTAACTCAGTGGGAGATAGGACCTTTCTGTCCTAACAGTATCTGGAAGCTAGACAACAAAGGAACAGAGTCAACTTTGCTTATTTTTCAACAAGTCGTCTCCTCATCATCGCTCTCAGTCTGTCCTGGTTTAAATGTGTACAGATGTGGTTGGCTGTGCTCCTGACAGGTTGACACATATGGTATTTTATCATGAAGCAGGCTACTACTCACTGAATGAGACTCATTATGTTGTGTAACGGTGGGTACCATGCCAACACCTTAACATAGTCTATGCTGAGTGTCAATGAGTACACTCCAGACTTGTTAGGGGGTACGTCACCGATGTCACAATGTGAAGGTGGAGTGTAACCTCTCAGCTGGTGACAGACACATCAGTGTCTACACACTGGACAGCTAAGTAAACAAAAAACAAAGGGACATGGAACACAAACATGGCAGCTGGAAGAAGAGCCGAGACATCAGTAGACACTGTTCTTTGCTATGATTTGCACATGTGAGGCTCAAAAGGCTCAAATTGGTGTTTGTGATTCAGTTCGCTTAACTGCAATGCTAACACGTAAAATTTGACTTCAGAGCCATGTATTTCTTTCTGGTCAACCCCTGCTATTATCAGTTGACATCACCTTTAAAAACAGGAACAGGTTAGAAGGAATTGTTAGAATGTGCAGTAAAAATGTCAAGAAGTCATGCCTTGTGTTCAGTCAGTTCAGGTTGCTTCCATCTGGTCGCAGATACAATCTGCCAAGAAGCAGGACCAATAGATTCAAGAACTCACTGGTCACTGCTGCTATTGGTCTTTTGAAAAACATTTCATTTTTTATTAATTATGTTTGTGTGAGATGATTATATTACTGCTGGCTGTGCCACAAATTGACCCTTGGGGATATCAACGATTACCCTGACCTTTCATCCACCAAGCGACCTACAACAGACCAGTCTTGCATAGTCAGACCCAACGCCACACTTGGTTTTAGCGCTATGCCAGCACTGGAGAAAGGTCTGGCTGAACCCATTATCATTATGGTATAGGGGGAAAAAACTCTGGCTTGCTTGTATTTCTTTAAACCAATCACAATTGTCTTGGGCGGAGCTAAGCCCAGGATGCAGCAACAGAGCCGTGCAAAATAGATAGCGGCAGATAGCAGAAGGGGAGGAGAATTCCGACTGAAACAGACAGCCAAAGGCAGGCGTATAGCCACAGCCTACTTCCTGTGAGTGAGACTAACAACAGACAGGTGCATGCACTGACCTACGTGTCCGATGAACACAACATTGATGTGTTCCTTCTTGGGGGCATCTGGCTGTGTAGGTGGAACCTTGGGCACTGGCACTTCCTCTTCTTCCTCCATCACTTCTGGAGCCGCCTCCTCCGTTGTTGCTGCCACCGCTGGCCCCCGGTCCCCGCCTCCTGGCTCCTCCTCATTTGGCTCGGCCTCTTTCTGGTCCCACGGCTCCTCTGTGCTCATCTCTGTGTCGCCGTTCTCCACTGGAGCTGCACAGCCACAAACACACAGCCAACATCACTCAGGGACTTTTCTTTCTCTTTGACAAGCTACCTTAAACAACTCAACTGGGTGAAATATAGACAGAGCTCATAATTTTAATTTAGCCAAGAAGTCAATTCACCAGTATAAAAACAGAGGTTAATATCAATAATCAACACTTTCTGTTACAGGAAACATTTTCTGAGCGGTCTTTGTCACAGAAGACCTTGTTTACTGTAAACTGCTGTGATCAGTGTCTTGTCGCAAAAGGAAAGACAAGAAGCAAATGCGCTCTTGATACAAATCAGGGTATTTTTTCAGTGACAATCAGTAAAAAGTGATACCAATTAGAGTTAGGTCAATTCTCTCTTTGGTATGCAGTGCTACAACAGCACAGCAATGAACACAGAGCACCAGAGAAGGGGACAAAATAGGAAACAATGACAGTGCTCTGACATAAAGCCTCCTACACAGTTCAGCAGTACTGCAGATAAGGTTGGTTCAGGGTGTTACCAGCTCTGGTTTCTTACTACAAAAAAAAAAAAAAAAAAAAAGCAGTTAAGTACTAACGTGCAGACACAACAACAGTAAAATCGAGCTCTACATGACGGGCAACTTTTTGGCAAAGATGGTTTGTTTTCAGCTGTGCTTCTGTACTTTAGTAACAGTTGGATTAGAATATACTCCTGCCTTCTGATTATTTCTGCGAGTCCAGTAAATGTCACCTATTTGATCCTGGGAAACACACACCACTTAATTAAAAACAATGAGAGTGGTGCATCCTCCCAGAGGAGCAACTTTGACTCGATTAGGTGAATGAGTGCACTAAGTATTAACTAACATTTACACCACATTGGATGTTTATCTTTCTACCATGATTTATACTTCTGTGTCAGGTTATGTTTGGAGGGGCTGCTGGAGCTCACTCACCTCGTCAAAAATGTTACTACATATCAGAGCTATGGATCCTTTTTAATAACAGACAGATGGATTAATTGTGAACCAGCAAAGCAATCTCTCTCCTCGCCATGAACATTGTTGAAGGTAAACAAGATGAGGATATAATAATGCACGCACTACACAGCATGAAAATGTACAGCACAGCCATCCATTTATGTGGCGGTCTAACACCAATCACCATTTGTACACATTTGTTTTAATTCCACTTCTCACACAATTCCACATATTTTGCAGTCCTACTTTTGTGGCTTGTGACCATTTAGATTCTACTCCTGACCCTTCACCACAGGTTGCATTTGGCTATGAGTTGCGAGCAGTTAAACAAGGTGATGTTCCCTTTTCAGATTGTTTCACTCACTTGAATAGAACACCTGAACAGGGATTAAAGCAGAAAAAAATAAATCTTTGGACTGAAAATACTTTTCAGGCCAAGCCTGCGTCTACAATTTGTAAAACGTGTTACAGAGGAGGCCCCACATTAGCCCTGGACGCCTGCTAAACAAATAGCACAATATGTACAAGTATGAGATTTCAGCACCACCCCACGCATAACCATCGCTGCTGTTCTCTAATGCAGCCTTCAAGTTGTAAAAAGGCTTTAAGCTACACTGTATTTAAATACCCGATAGTGTTTTAATGGAAGAAGATGCTTTTCTATTGCCAGTTTGCTTTTACGTCATTTCAATGCTGTTTTTAATCTATAAAATAAAACTGATCCCTTTTATATTTTGCAAGGCTTGACTCCTCAACTTTTCAGGGCATGTTTTTATTGATCCTATTATAACACCAAACAAAACAATGTTTTTGTTTGACAGATTAGCCATTCAAGTCCAGTCCTACATGTTTGTGCAGACCCCATCTTACTTTATACTGTCTTATATGCACCACTAATCTTTAGTAAAGCCCTTACTCTATCAATAAACACAGAAGCTCGAAAGGATTTCAAAAAACCTCCCACGATCACCATGATGGGAGATTTTACCCCTTTAAACATTTTCTGGATTGAGCACATTTGAGAACGACCAAGGCATTATTACAGCAGGGGGCTGTCACTATTAACATGAGGAAAGGGAAAACATACATAATGTAGCTGCACACTACTACATATTAGACATCTCACTGAAAGAAGCACAATCATGTTTCATAATCACACTTGACCAGTTCACAACTCAACCGATTTTCTAAAAAGTTCCTGTGCAATTTGTGCTGTTATCTTCTGCTGAAACGAGGCCATGTCTGTTTAAAGTGATAATGAAACAGAGTCCCAAAACAAAAGACAAACTGATGCTAATTTACAAAGAACCTCACTATTCAGTTAGTTTGTGGTCAAACACTGATGTGGTTTTATTCCGTAAAAAGGCAACCTGTGGCAGATGTAGATGCACAAAGCCAATACTGCTAAAAGACCATGAAAAGGGGGGCTGGAGCTTTCAGGCAAACTGAACTTCTGTAACTGGGTCTCAGTACTCATGATGTAACAGTCACTATAGGCTTTGTTAAGGCTATCCGTTCACTGTGGGCCTGCACATGTCAGGACAATGAGGTGAGCAGTAACGACATTAATGTGACACACGGCACAGAGGGAATCCCGCTTAAACACAGACTCCATACATACCAGTACTTTCTGACACATCCATGGTGGATATCTTTTCATCAGCAACTGAAAAAGAAACAATGGGTAAGTTAATGTTTAAGTTAATTTGAAAGGGGCCTGGACTGTTCCACTAGCTACAGGCCAAATTCAGTTAGAGATGTGGGAATTTCTAAACTGAGTGTGGGTAAAATGGAAAACAACTATATTTCATTATACCTTCAAGGCCACCTTAAGTGAAGGCCAGAGAAAGACATAAGAACCTGTTACATATGGGAGGGCATATGCACCTTCATATGTTGGAGCACAATCTTCCATTTGGTAATATTGTCGATAGATGGTGTATATGGGGACGGTATTAAGTGACATGCTGAATATGAGCAACAGGGTGTCTGTTAAACTATTTATTTGAGTTCTGTGGATATAGGACATACTAATGTAAAATGAAAATGTTTTCCTGTGGGGGACTGCCGAGTTATTACAGCATTCAGCCTCGGCCAGATCTCTAGTCTGCCTTCACGCGGTTCCAATGACACATTTTGCTCTACTCTTGACCAGCAGTGCGTCAGAACATCCACGTCACACCAAACACTCACGTTCCCACTAATTTCTTTCCAATGACGAGCTTTATTATCACCTGAAGTTGAACTTTTAATGACAACAGGCGTGTCTGCCAGCAGCACATTTGGTTTGGTTCCGTTTACTGTTTATAATAAGCAGTTACTTGGCTAAAACGCATTAACTAAACACTTCACGATTGTGAAACCACACCGGCTAACCAAAATGCTAGCTAGCTACCGCCGGTTAGTTGTAACAAGCTAATGCCGGCTGGAGTGGTGACTTTAGAGACAGTTATGACAGTGTTCAACAAGCTGTAAAATCACTCAATAGCCGAATGCCTAAGTAACAACAACATGATAGAGATGTTGTAGTTTAAGTTATACAGCCTCATGTATACCATTTAAAGTACTGCTACACCACACAGCACTAGCAGTTAGCTAGTTTGTCGCGCTTCAAGGAACGCGTGTCTGTACAGTGGCTAGTGAGCTAGCAACAACCCAGCCCAGGCGCCTGTTAGCAACTAGCTAGCTAGCTGCTAGCTAACGTAGCTTCCCAACGTGACTTACCAGCAGAATCGACATTTTCCGAGTGCGCTTTCATGGGAAAAGCCGGAACAAATTCAGCGGCGTTTACATTGGGCACAAACGGTTTAGCATTCACATTTAGGGTTGTGAAAGCTTGTTCAAGTTGTCCGTCGATTGTGGCCTCCACATCGTCCTCTTGTTCCCAGGAATCAGGGGCAGTGTCTCTCGGGTCCATCGTGGGTCTTGGATTTTCACTACTGTGAGATTTGAGCTACGCAGTTCTTGGTCTACGTAAAAGTCCGCCCAAAACCCGATGTTAAGGTCACCCCTTGGAATAATTAAGAGCGTCCCAACTCGAAGTGTAATGGTTTGTCTCCGATTCAGGTGAAATAAAGCAGCCGGTTTCTCTCGATGAGACGCCAGAGAGGATATTCGACTCAGCACTCCCAGAGACAGTCCGCGTGAGCTCATGCGTCCCGTCAGTCGACGTGCTACCCGCGGTGACCTCTGGGATATGAAGTCTTAGTCAAAGGCGGAAAATATTTGCATTGAAAGACTGTAGACGGCAAGAAAACTACATTCCCATATGACCAGTAACAGGCTGTTTACGTCAGTAGTTTGTGACCTTTTCAGGAACCGCAGATTCGATTCAGGTTTTGTTGTAGCACTTACAGAATTACTTTAGTAATACAACTCTCACTAATATAATGCTGATTTTTTGTTTAGAAAGCTAATTAAAGGTACAACATTTTATTTTTTTAAGACATTGAATATCCTACATTTTCTGGGATTTGCAAAAATCCTCATGGGCATTTGTTGAGAAAGTTTTTTCACTAACTGTAACAACAATATTAACGTTATTAAAACGTTTGCCCCGTTACTCAAACTAATAAGGAAAATGATGGCAGTACAACAGCAGCTTACTGGGTTCATGATTTAATAAAAATATGTTTGGTTTTGCAACACATCAATCCCTTTCAATTCATTTTTAAATGTTAGCCAGTAATGCATTTCAACCACCTTTGGGCACAAGAGGTGTATCACAGCTTTGTAATAAGTCATACAAACTACACTGAGGATATACACCTTCTCCTATAAAGCGCCTCTGGGATAATCACATCTGATGAAATGAATTAGAGCACATGTTATTGTATACATAACAAGAACCATTTCAGAATATTTTGTGGTTTTGAATATGCCTTCTGGCATTAAAGCAGTCAAACGTTTAAATACCAGTTCAACCAGAGGAAGTGGCCTAAAAAGAAGCGCCTGAAGGCCTTAATTTCAAATTCAAAAGGACACAACTAGCCAACTCTGCTTTTAGATTAGCAGTGAAGAGTGATGTTATCAATTATTATTCATTGTTATTATTATATGATCATGGTTAGTTACTCATCTATTTTAGATAAAAGGAACTCAATAAAAGAAACACTTTTACTATATAATGCAATCCAGGACTTACTTCCTGTACATAAAAGATGCTGACAAAATAACAGGAGCACTTTACAATGTAATAGATTCCAATTTAAAAAACACCACACACACCTCTAACTACAGACCCACAAATGACCACAGAGTTCAATCAACACCTCTGAGCTTGACAAAGGTAGGATTTGTTGCATTATTATTATTGTTTATGTTACAATTACGGTGTCCAACAATGTATATTTTTACAGTGCAGAACTGATATTGACAAAGGTGGGACAGTTTTGCAAGTCACAAGTAAGTCTTGGCTATTAAGTCTCTTGTGCTTCAAGTCCCAAATAAGTCAGTTTGCACCCTTCAACAAATTAAATACATTTAAAGTTAGCACATGGTACATTTACAGACGTAATTAATGCTTTTTGGAAATTGTATTAATTACTTTCAAATAAACATCCAAATATTGAAAAGCAAACCGATCACGTGTGTCTTGGTGTGTTATTCCTGTAACACAATTACTATCATTTGTCATTTCTGAGCTGTATGTTTTGCTCATTGTGCTGACAAACACACCTTTCCCTCCTGCATGTGCAATGTGATTGGATGACAAACTGATCCAATGTCTAACCATTGCCAGGAAAATGAACAGTTAGTTTCTATAATACATCATTTTCATCTTTAGGCCTGGGGAGGATATCAAGTCATTTCAAGTCAAAAGGCTAAGGTCCAAGTGACATTACTACACTGAAGTCTGCCTTGAGTCCAAGTTATGTGACTCAAGTATTTGATTTTCTTTTGTTGTAGTCATCAAGACCTCAGATTGCACAAAATTCTAAAAGCAGGTTGCTGACATGCGTAGATTTAGTTTCAGTCCAGCATGTCAGTTTCCTTCTACAACTGCTGCCTCAAACTGGTTGTCTTTTAGTTTTTCGACATTTTAAATTTCTATAGATTACTCCAAAAACTAATTTGGGTCTGTTTCTAGCTACATTCAAGATATACTATAGTATTACCCCTTAACCTTCACTTGTAAAATTCTGTTACATGGTCTTAAAACGCATTTATACACACTTTTCCATATTGTGATTTTCATTTAGTCTGTAAATGTACTTTTTGTTATAAATGCCTGAAATTGTTTTTGTTTTTCTCGTTGGCTTTCCTTTATTGCTGTTTGTCAGACATCTAGGGCTCATGTACAATTACAAATGTATTTCACAATGTATACTGACTAAGTGAACCACAAACATACCAGTTGCATTGAATGACCAACTCCCAACAGTATAGAGGAAGACTAAAAATCAGATGGAGAGGTACTTTTAGGATTATAACTAAGCCACAGAGAGCTGTGGCCTGACACTGAGGCTAGAAAACTTTGAATTGAATCTGGAGAGACAGAATTTACACAAAATATGTCAAAGTGTTTCTGTACTGTAAATAATGGTAGAAAACATTCAAGAGAAAAGATTCTTCCTATTAAATACAATCAATCATTCAGACAGTGACAGAGGCAGGACGGTCCAGGACATTTCATTATATAAAATCAAAAGGTCTTCATCCAACATGTTCTTGTAAGGTTATAAAGTTATTGATTTAGCTTTGCATCATAATCACACAACAGAAATAATCATTAAGAAGGTTCTGCTTCATTTACAAAATATAAGAAATTAAATAAAGAACAGTAGTAAGAAGAAATTATCTACAGAACAAGTGCAATAAAGCTGAAATTTATTCTTTTGTAACTTCCATCCCCACTGTGTTAATTCCACTCTATTTAATCCACATTTTACGACCCTTTACAGTAAAGTTTCACCAGTACCTGGCTCAAAGCACTAAAGGACACCTCCAGCCAAATTTGGGTTTTGGGCTTTCATTCTCTCACATTTCCTGTTGTTTTAATGTTACGTTTTTACATTCAGGCACATCCATGGCAGCAAATTCTAAAGCCTTCTGCCAAACCTATTGAGGCTCATTCACTCCCATTCAATTCTAAAATCCCTCACTGATGAGCAGCTGTTGATCGCGGTGTGCTAAATATCAGGTGACAGACGTTTGCAAGAGAAGTTCCCATCACAGGTGGGACAGGTTCACATTAAGTGTGCATTCATGACACACTTCCATTTCCTGCTATTCCCATGTTTTCTTTGCCAAAATAAAGTGAATTCAATCTTGGTCACAACAGTGGGAACAGTGTTTTCTGTTTCATTTCATGTTGTATTCTGATTGATTGGTTTGTAGACGTGGGTTGTGGCAGCAGCAGGAGAATTTTCTCCTTAATTTCTGACCCTGTCAGCGGAGTGAACTGGCCCGTCTCAGCTCGACTCCAGCCGGCTGATGGTGTCGCCTGCGACTCAGCTTGTCAAGTCTCCAGCAGCTGGTTTTAGAATGTAAGGCACGTCACCTGTGCAATGCAACTGTAGCAAGTAACTCACTATCTTCATTCATGTTTTAAGACGCTACAAATTATATCCAGCCACAAAAAACGGCTGAAAAGCCAGCAGTTAAAACAGAAGTACAGAGAGTCGTTGCTATGGAAACGATACACTGTCTCATCTAGTCGTAAACTTGCAGGTTTCAGAATGTTGCAGACCGGAGCATTGCAAGCAGTTGCAAGTTTCAGCTCGTCTTGTCATGAATCTTTGGTCTGAACTGGGCTCAACTTAACTTAAAGTTCTAAATCAGCAGACGTGTCTGACAGTGAAATCCAGGACCACCGTTTGGATTGACAACCAAAGATTTCACCACATTTCTCTCACGATTCACTGACTTTCATCTGGTACGGCCAAAGACATACAGCATACAGGGCCCTTTAGGATCTACCTTAAGAATGTCTGGGACATTGTCCTGGTGTGGTGGACACCCTGGAAAAAAACCTACAGACATCTAAAACAGAATGCAAAAGGAACGCAGGAAATGAGTAACAACTCAAACCAGGATAAAGTGTTCTTGAAAGCTGCTCTACGCTGGTGGTGTGAGAACTAAATGAACACTGCACACAACATGCTCATAATCATCAGCCTGTGCTATCTGTCTTTATTTCTACCAAAAGACAAAGAGCAAAAGATGGGACGTTAGTGTTGGGTGGCTGAATTTCAAAACCTAGCAGAATCAATTAAACTGTCAAACAAACAACAGAACAACTAAACAAACAAAAACCCACTTTGGCCCACTAATATGGCACTTGGATAATTTTTAAAGGGTAATCCAGGACAGGAAGTAATTTGACCCAGGTCTGGCAAGATGTTTGGCAAAGAAAATAAATATTCCTCATAAAGTAAATACCTCTGAAGCAACGCTCCTCTGTGACAGAAGGCCACTTTTTGCTCAGGTGACTCTGACATTACTCTGACCCCAGCGGCATGTGCAATTAGAAAAGGAATGTGATTCACAAAGCTGTGGCGGAGTATTAGGGCCACTGTTATACGGGAACTTTAAGATTTTGAGAAAGAGGTCATAATATTTGGAAAAAGAGTCCTAATTTGGAGAAAAAATTCCAACTTTACGAGAACAGGTCATGATATTATGGGAACAAAGTCAGAATTTTACAAGAAAAATGTGTAACATTTCGAGAACACATTTGTACTCTGCTGTAGTCAATAGAGAACAGTGTCAGCTTACCTGTCAAAATGAGGAATATAAAGTTTTTAGAAGTAATAATAATGAATAAAATAATTTTTAAAATAATATGACCTTTTCACTTTAAATTACAACTTTATCTTGTAATATAACGTTTTTTGTAAAACAATTTTTGTAATATGACTACTCATGTAAAATTACAACTTTATTCTTATAATATGACTTTCCTTGTAAAATTACAAGCAATATTGTGACTTTTTCTAATGTCTTTTCATAACATTGTGACTTTTTTCTCAAAATCTTTTCTCCAGCGGTGATTGCGGGGCAGCGCACACATGATGGGAGTGTTTGAACTTATCAGTAGGCATTTATTTAATCATTGGATTATGACACTCTACTCCTTGTATACGGATTAATTTTATTATAAATAATTATACTTAGTAATTGGGTGGGTAAGATATATTATCGTCTTGGTGAGAACTATTTACAGTGTTGAATCTAAACATTGTAATTGCAGTGACACTCATTGTTTTAATATTGAGCTGCTTTATTTCCAGTTGAATGTTAAAGTGAATGGAGAATCAAATGGAGACTCTGGTGCTGAACCAATCATGTTTCTCTTTAAAGCTAAAGACATTCGGTGTGCAATATGGCTTCTCCTCTGCTCTGGAATCCAACAGGACACCCCGAAGCCATCAACTGACAGAGAGCTAGGCTGGATGTCACTCTGAAAAACTACCCTTAAAGGAAAAATCCACCCTAAAACACTTCACTCTGCTGTTTAGTGTATTCTTGTAATCCCTGTGAATACATGGCCAATCAGAGTTGACCTGATCTGTCAAGATATTTTATAGTGCAGCTGCAAACATCAATGTACAGGCAACATCATGCAGAGGGGAATTCAGCACAGAAGAGGCAAGTACACCCATTTTTCCCCCTTATAGTAGCCTCAACAGACCATAATGCAATCCCCCACACCTGCTCACTTCATTAACATGTGTAATAATAGTTTAGTTGAGTTTTATGTATGCCAATACACCTTTGGGAGCGGTTAAAAGGCCTTCTGAAAACTGTGGGAAAACACATTTCTCAGAATGCTGCAGCAACAAGCAGCACTTTGTCACTAAATAACTAGAGTGCACTAAACTGAGCATCAGAGTATAAGAGTAGCCAGGGGTGGACTTTTCCATTACCTTTGACATCCTTGCTGTTCTGAAACAACAGCCCAATCTAGCTCCATCTGTTTTCCGTTCAAAACAGGAAGAGTTAGATTCACAATGTAAGAACACTTCCTTTTAACATCTGTTAGGCTGTTACCATTTAGAGGACACCTGCAGAAAGAGTCATCCTATCTTCTGCTCTGCTCCACCTCTTGGCCTTCAGGCTCCCTCTCCTCTGAGGCCACTTCGGCCTCCACCTGTGTGTGCACCTGCACAGAAGACTCCAGGATGTTCTCTGGTACGACATCACTTGTAGTGTGTGAGTCCTCCTCAGGTGCAGGTGGAGAGGTGGCTGTGTGGATGCTACTACTTGGACTGGTACTCCCTTCCCTGGTCGTCTCCTCTGCTTGTCCAATTGAGCCGGATTCACTAAAGGAGTCGGAGCCTGCCCCTGAGCGCCGGAATAACCTCTGACCTGAGAGGAAAACATGAAGGCAGGAAGTGCACAAGGTGAGTGTCATTTCAAACAGATACCAAGAATTCTGTGAGGGCCACTGTAACAAAGAGAGAAAGAGCTCAGAGAGTGCAAAGAGAAAAATGACTATCCACTGTTTTCATGCTCATCAACTTGCAAGCTATCTAACATTAACTAGGCAACCTGAAGCAACAGAGCAGAAACCATTCTTGAAGATAGAAATGGACGATGCTCTGCCCTCTTTAAAAAAAGAAGATGAGGTTCTTTCCTTCCTCCTAGGAACTGCTGAGGCAAATGTTTCTGCAATTTGAGAATCTTTAGGTGCAGATTAAAACCTGCTCTGTCTGAACACCTGTCTCAAAGTTGGAGGAGTGTTGTCCTGCCACAAACACACCACTGAACATAGTGTAGCTGAAAAAAGGTGCTAACTTCATATGCGATCAATGCATGACATTATGAAAATCTGACATTGACACTAAAGGCCTTGTCACCCCAGCGTTTAAAACGTCAACATTTTGTGTCAAAATCAACAATCAGTGCATTCACTCACAGGGGTGCAGTAAATCTGGGCTGATTTTCCACATTGAGTTCAACTTTGGTGAACTTTTGACATGCAAATTTGTGCTGTTGACCAATAGCAAACCGCCTTGACAGTAATGACTCGAGGGAATGGACAGCCAGAGAATCAAAACTGGAGGAAGCTATTGTAGCTCATTAGCTGTGTTGGACCATTCCCTTTTATATAACCGTCTGAATATAAACTGCTAAACAGAGGAGGAAGGATCTGCAGACAGCTTTGACATGGGAGTCCATGTACAAATATGTCTTATGAATGAATCCGTTAGTGATTGCGCTAATGAGGTTACTAACTGACACTTACCTTGCTTTCTAATTGACACTTAGCAAGCTCAGGGAGTTTTTTCCCCACTTCAATAACTCTTTATTGAATGAATTGATGTATAGTAAATGTCAGAAGCGAGTAAACCGCCCAGCAAGTTCCCGGCTGGCTAGCGTGTTAGCCGTTTGCTCGCCAGCTACAGCAGTTTACCAAATAGCCCTGCGAGTAGCCACACCACCACCAAGCTTATAGAACCGCATATTGTGCCACTGTCCGGTGTGAGCAGGCTTTGCAGTTCTTTTTATCACTGCTCAGCTACTGTCAATGAAACTCAACACTTCCTGTACAGCTGATTCACATGACAAGCCTTCCACTGGCTCAAAGAGCATAATCTCTTTCTTTACTGGTAGGCTTTAATTTTAAATATCTGAAGGAAGAGCTCAGTTTCACGGATGGTAGCTTAACACTGGTCGAAAAAAAAATGGCAACTGGACATGTAAAACAGTATTTTTTTTTTTAAACGAGAGCAGCAGAGTGGTAAACATGACACGACTGTTGCTGTACCGATGGAAAAGGGTAACTCCACGATCTGCTATTATTTGAATATCAGCTTTTATTTGAGAAATGACAGTAGTCAGTGAAAGACATCCTACCTGGCAGTCTCTTTGATGAGGAGCTGGGAGTGTCTTGCAGGGATGGCCTGCCTGTCTGGGCCTTGGTGGAGTATGTCACCTCTGTGGAGTCCAGGGAACCTATGGACACACACCATTAACATGCATATTACACACAAATACGGACAAATATTTACATACTTGGATACATACTTTTTTATAAGAGCTAATTGGCATAATACGCACAGTGCTATGGTTCCAGCCCTGTCTGTAGCAACATATGTCAAACTAAAAGACAATGAACCCTGATGTACATTCAGTATGTTTTAAACGGTGTTATCTTTTACATATGCGTATTATAGACATGTATTTAGAACATAAGCTCTGTCCACTCATAATTTTGGGACACTTCCAAAAAAGACAATGAAAAAGCCGTCATAATCGAGGAAGTTTGAAAAACTACAATGGTATTCATGTGACACTGGACCTTGCAATTTGGACTAGCACAAAGCTCCCTCTTGGTTCTGTTGCACCTGATGTGACATTTAAGTGACTTCAGAGAGTTCTCCGTCATTGTCCCAGTAGACTACAGCTCCACCATACAGTGACACACAGTACCTGCAGCCAGGTTGAAGGTCCTGCCCTTTATGGAGCTTTGAACTGGAGAGAACCAGTTTAACACTGAGCCAACAAGAGGAAGCTGTCTCATCATCCCCTATAACACACACAGAGACAGAGGAAGTCAAACATTTCAAAGGACTGAATTTGTAGACTCACATATAGACCTTCACACACACCCAAAACAACACTCACATAATCAATGAAGCAAGAGAGCAAACAAACATGTTAGTCTTACTATACTGGGGATCATCCATCCATCCATCCATCCATCCACCCTTACCCTGAACCTAACTCTACCCATTATCCAATTCTAAATCCCAACCGCAAACTCTGAAGATCAGCTTCGTCATTTTAAAAGTAGAAAATTATAAATGAATTCTAACAAAACACAAGTGCAACATGCACACACCTCTTCCATGAGTTTGTCCTCATTGGCCTTTTGCAGCTGCAGCTCTGCCTCTAGGATGCCTTTCCTCACCACCTCTGTCATGTTCTCCAATAGCTACACAGGAAAAAATCATTAGAAATGTGATATATAAGACAACACAGTAAACACACTGTATATTACAATGAACATGTGATTCTCATATACATTTTCTGCAACAAATATAATTGTGTAACAACCAAAGCTGAGTGGTAATTCCACGTAAACAACCTGAGACACAACTTAAAGGAGGTATTTTGATACATTGATATATTATCAATCTATGATCATTAATATATTCTAAATCATTGTGATGGATTTACTGTTGTTATCTTGAACAAAGGCCATTTCTGACATAGTTAACACTAAAATCTGACATTTTCCATTTAGAAGCCTGGGACCTTTCCTGCTATCAAACTCCTTTGTATGTCTGCTGGAAATACCATGGTGTCATCATATCATCTACATGTTACTACAAGTCTTTTAGTTTGATAGATCAGGGCATGTGTATGTAGAGATTGGTGGGAGTCTCAGAGTAGAAAATTGTCCTAACTGACTACACATTCTCAAAATAGCATATTTGGTCCTACTTTTAAAGCTAGAACATTTCATCAACTTCCTTAACTTAGGAAATGACTCTCTGCAGATTTTTAGGAGAGCTCCAGAGGAGTCCTAACATGTTAGGAGTTGCCAGGAGATGGCGTTCAGGTAGATTCCAACCCGGGACAGAGAGATGTTTTTGGAACATCTGATGACAATGAGCTTATCATAAAATACTATTTTGTGGTTTTTCCATGGGCCCGGGTCAGTCTGCTTTAGCCACAGCATGGAAAGCCAAGCTGTGACAACATGCGTTTCCACTAGCCGTACTGCTGTGATCCTGCTTGGTAGCAGGGCCGACCACGGCCAGCCCGTGGCGCTTTCCCCCCCAACCCCCATCTGTGTCTTGAGCAGCTGTGTGTCCTTGCTGGAGACTAGAGAGAAAGCTCTCTGTGTTCAGCTCTCAGTACTTGAAGCTTCTTTATGAACTTTCATTTAGCATTTTAAATGAGTGATACAAGGAACGCATATCGTGTAACGTTAATGTCTAACGTTTTGGGATTTTTATGAACATATTTTAAACAATGTATATTCAAAACTTTTCCAAAACATTCTGTTAATTCCAAACATTTTCTAATTTCATAACTTTTCCAGGAATGTCATGATCGTGGGAACCCTGTCTAATCAACAAGGTATGGACATATTCTGTGCTATTTTGTCAGCGGATCAGTTTGAAATATTGCAATCAGGAATAGTACAACCAGAAACAGCCACAGTGTGCTGTTAGATGAAGAGCTGCAGGCGACAGGCTCTTACTGTGGTTTGTGACCAGCACAGCTCCATCACCGCTTCACCTTGCTGTGCGGTGTAGTGGAAAAACACTTGCACTGTGCCAGCACGGCTTGACTGCTAGCAGCTGTTCACTACATGGCAAAGCGACCGTTGTTGATTATCAAGCTAAATCCACAGAACTGATTGCTGAAATGGACATTTTTATATTTGCTTTAGATTGAGCTCACAAATGCCTAATCTCACAACCAAGTGTTTGCAATAATCGTTTGGAAGCTGGTAAAATATGCTTAAGGGGCTTTCAGTGAGGGGAAGCGGTGTTATCCAAATGTTTTAGCTGATATTTAATTATATCTGAGAGAGTTTTTGTTAGGCAAAATATTTTTAACCATTCATTTTTTCATACTTTTTCATTATTTAAAGATGGGCTATAATTACACAATCACCCACATTGACCATGATCATTTCAATTAAAGCTAATTAAAATATAGCAACCACTCTGTCAGAACTGGGTGAGAAGCTACTGACTGAATGTATTCATTTCATCTTTGAGAACACTTTTTGCGACCTTCAGGTATCCTACAAAATGAATATAGCTGTTACCCTTCCGCTCTCCTCTATGTCCCTCCCGAGGGCAGCTATTGTGTCCACCAGCTCTGAAACATCAACGTCCTCAGTGACCATGCCAACAAAGATACAGTCTTCCCCAAACTCAGGGCCTGGGGAGAGAGGAGGAGATGGAAAAGGAGAGAGAAATAACAAAAATGTGTAGTAAGATAAATACTGTGAGTTCCATTTTTCACAGGCCTCTCAGATGTGAAGAGGTACTAACCAGAGAAGAAGATGATGTCAGTGTCAAGGTCTTGTAGTTTCTTCAGCAGCTCACTGTTGATTTTCTCCAGCTCCTGCTTCCTCCTGCACTCATCCATTCCTTCAGCTTGAGGCTCGTACCTGAACATCAACACATCCACACAGTCACAGTCCCATGTTTGAATCCTGCTGAGCACCGCAGCAAATCCGCTCATGACAAATCCCAACATTGTTGTTGTAGTATAAATGAAATTTCTTCTGTTTGTTAAAGTGATGGCTTTTTGTCATTCAGACAAGGGTGTCTGTTACGTAAATGTTCCTCATGTCTTTATTCAGACATGGCAGGACCGCTACGGAATGATCCATAATGCTCACGCGATATTTGGCTTCCGGTGCACAGAGGACCTAGCAGTGTCATTGCTGGAAAACAGTGGTGAGTTGAAAAGTAATGATATGAAGGGAGAATAGAGAAGTGTTCTCAGTTCTCTCACAGGCTGCATCAATGATGGATTTAAAAATGTATTTTGCTGTTGAAGGCTTAATTAATGACCATTGTGAGAGACCACTTCCACTGATACATTTTCTCATCAATTTAATTTGATGAATTAGATAAAGAATTATTTTGCCTGTTTTATATTGTCCAAACATGCCAAAATATTAGAATGACAACATTTTAGGGACGCTAATTTCTGCTGTAAACACCAAACCAAAAAAACACCTTGGTCACCTAACCATCTAGTGAATCATCACCAATCTCATCAAACCATCAGTACTGTTCCTTAACTAACTTCACTCAGGAGCCAATTCATCCACTTCACTTCCTTATCAGTGTACTTCACTTGAGTACCACTTCTTTCATTTGAAGCTGCTGTATACACCTAACTAACTAACTAGATTGGTCACCACCACTTTCTTCAGCTAGCTCACCTAACCATCCCTACCTAACTCTCCTACAACTACACTTGATTTACCTAAGGAATTAATCTGATCAGTCTAACTATGCATCCCACTTTACTTTCTATGAACCTCTCCAACTTATCCGTTTTACCTCACTTTCACTGGGGAATTTCTTAAATAACTATAATAATCATCCATATAGCCAGTTTATCAACCATCACCATGGTTCCTCACCCAGCTCTCTCACATGTATTATTTATCTCACTTACTGAACCACCGGACTTACCCGAGGACTTGATTAAACCATCACTCAAAGTTTCTTCCACTAAACCTCAACCTATTCCCCTGTGCTTCACTTATGCACAACCTCATTTATCTGGGGGGGCACGAACCGTTACCACCAAGTTGCCAATCACAGTGCTGAACCCCTACTCTATCCAGCTGCTGTATAATAGGGCTGACACCTTCTGGTCGGTTGGTTGACATGCTCTTGTCCGACCAATGAGAATTTGGTCAGACGTTGCTTGTCAGATTGCCATCATGGCTTTTACAGAAAGGTAACATGGACATGTCACTCTTTCTGTGGCTCTTATCAGTTTTCACATGCAAAATCAATGCAAATTATTGCTGGATAATAATTAACAAATTATTGAAAATTAGATTGAATTATTTTGATATTGCATGTATACGAGATTCCAATATGAATAAATGACTTTTCATTTTTCTGTGTCTTTGTAAAGCATCATATTTTGGCTGCTGCACTGAGAATACTAAACAACATGTAACCAAATACAAGGTAATAATGCAGTCAAAGCAGTCCAGCCCCTCTATACAACAGCAGTCCCTTTAAAGCCTATCCATTCTTACCGGACAGCACCAAGGCCAGGCCAGCTGAGATCCTCTATGTATGTGAGCGAGGGTGAGTGCCGGTGGGTTTCTTCTCTGAAGCCCTGTCTGAGGCTCATTGTGGAGCTCATCACAGGCACCAGCTCTGACAGCTTCTCTACCAGGTCCTCCACATCTTCCTGCTGGGTCCCCAGAACTGGACAGGAGGAAGAAAGTCATGGTCATGACAGTTTCCTGGTGATGTTTTAACCCTTGCTGGCAGTATTTAATATATATTAAAAATGTATCAAGCAGAATGTCGTGTTTGTGTCTCTGTGTGTGTGTTCACGTTACCTGCAGCAGTCAGGAGGGGACTGAAGCGAATACATGTACCCTCGTCTTCAAGCTCCACCACATCTACCCCACTTGTGGGGACCAGCTGGACCAGCTGTTCACCCAGCTACACGCAGGAAAAAGGGATACATCAAACGTGTTGTTTTGAAACTGTACACAAAAATGCACACACCAAATATACATAAATCCATGGTAACAAATAGTTAGTGATAATTATATGTGGTTTCCTCACTTCGAGTGACTCCTTTCACATTAAACATAGTCATTTCATCCATATAAAAATATTCTTTATTGCAGCTTTAACTAGCATAGGCATATAAATACAAGGCAAAGTACAAGTTAAAGGAGGGAAAACACTCACCCATGTGTTGAAGGCATCAAGCACCTCTCTCTCCCCAGTACAGTAACCTTCCACTGAACCCCGACTGGATCCTAACAACAGAAAAAAGTGAAATGCAACTAAAGCAAGAATATAACAATATACTGATTATTTCTGTGTATAGTGACATTACAATGGTGATGGCGGCACATGCAGATGCAGCAGCCAGTAGCTTCTTCGAACTCTGCTACATTTTTGTTTTTGTGCTAAAGCAAATATTACCTATGACAGAAATACAGTCATCAACATTGGAAAATGAAGTGCGGTGATTGGATTAAGTGCAGTGGACCCTGGGACAATCACTGCCCATGGCATCTTGATCACCCAGCCAGACCAGACGGACCAACCCCCCCCCCAGGAAGAGAGGGAAGAGAGCCGGGATAAGAGCTAAGCTAACCTAGCTTGGACATAAATGAGGCTCAGGCTAACCCAGCAATGGGAAATCAGAGACTGCTGTGCCCAAATAACAGAGACCTGGCTCCATCACAACATCCCGGATCAAGCTACTGCACTCGACGGGCATAGACCTTACTAAGTAAAAAACTAAAAAAAAACTAACTAAACTTAACTAATATTATTAGATTTAAATAGCGTGGTCTATATGTCAGAAATAGACAAAATATGTTACATTTGCTGCAGCCTATGGCCCACACAGCTGCTCACTTACACATCATAACCGGAAGTCCCCAGTTAACTCATTTTTAATAGCTAACTTGATAATAAATGAGTTCACCCCAGAGATCCTATCCTGTAGCACGTTACTGTTTCGGACCGACAAAAACTCATCATTAAAATTGGCTCAGTCATGTTTGTAGGGTCTAGGGAGTGCGACCCTTACCAGCACTCATTTCCTTCGAAAACTTGAATAGCACCACAGGAGAGCTGAGTTCATCCTCCACCTGTTGGACACACAAGGACACAGATCAGCCATCTGAGACTCAGGGATCATTATGATCATACTTAACAAGTGATGTGCTGTATGACATGCAAAACAATTGTCATCAGTTGAAAGGGTGCTATGTAAACATGGATTTAAGATTTTGCTTTGTGTCCATGCCTACTGAAGCTACTTTATGTTATGTCTGTGGTAACTGTAACTGTATGTCACATACAGTTCCTGTTTGATTTGTCAAACTGGTCGGTATGGAAGTGGTGCCCTGAGTCCTTGCCTCCCAGTGGTATGGAGCAGCCCAAACCAAGCTACAGCTCCAGTTTAGAAGATTTGGCTAGACAGATGAGTTGGCTGCCAGACAATGGCCCAAGCTGACATTTGATTAGAACAAATACATAATTTAAACATACTGTTTAGTGCAATCTGATCAATATTGGACATTGGGCATTTTAACTACTCCATTATCACTGTAAAATATTTCAAAAGCAAGTCTATGAAGCATGCAGCCAGGTTACTGATGCAGGCAGTGCCTGGACATATCTGTGTTTTTGAGTATATCACCCAGGGTTGGTGTCTCCTGTTTAGCATTGCCTTATTATTTGTGTCAAATTGTGCTATGTCATTTAACCAGATTCAAATTCAGCAAACAACTGATCTCAGCAAAGTTGCATGTGTTACATTTCTTCATTTTCTGAACCACTAAGACAGGAAATAAAACCCATAGTGAAGCCCATCATTGATGACATCCAGATGAAAGGTTAAGACAAGCATCATACCCGGGTGGGGCTGAGATGAAGGCTAGTGTTTCGGGGATGTTGATGTGAAGGTCATGAATAATTCACAAGCATGTGTGGTGTTGTCAAGTTAGAAAACCAGAAAAATATTGGAGACAAATGGTAAGTGCTCCCAGGACAGGTCTCAAGGGCTCAATATGCTTCACGCTAAGTGCTTGTCGCTGTCTGAAACCCCCTTTCCGATGGCAGAATCACGCCCACTCAGCAATTGGCCAGGTGTGCGGAGGTGTGAAAGTAAGCAGGATTTGAACTTCTCTCTGATGCGTTAAGGTCAACACTGCTCAAATGCCTTTGTCCAAAAATGTGTGCTGTTATGCCCTTTTGAACAATTTATCACATCTCGTCGTTCTCTATGATGTCTCTTTTTGCCCCGCCTTTGAGTGTGGCCTTTCAGAACAGGTTTAAACACTGTATACGGACAGACAAAACATTGTGCAACCTAGTTCGTTTGAAGCATACTGAGACCTTGTGGATTTCAATTCATCTATTGCAGGCAGACTGTTGGTGGGCTGAGGCACATGCACCAGCTCCAGGGTTTTCTCCTCTCAGTGGTGAACCCCACAGACCAGAGGGCAGAGGCCAGTGAAGAGGGATAAAGTTAGTTCATAACTGAATCAAAAGTATATAACCACAGGAGGAACCCAGCATTATATGAACAGACTCAGACAGGACCCAGGAGTTAACACGCTCAGCTAAAACATACAATTAGTAAGATGTTTTCAACCAAGTAGGGAGAAGAGACAGCAATTCAGACAAAGACGTGTTAAGCAAGAAAAGAGCAAACAAAAGATAACCAGATGAGATACCTCTACTTGTGCTACTTGAGTCCCACACAAACATTCGTTGTTCAAACAGAGGAAAAGTAGAGCTCATGGTAAACAGAAATTATAAAAACTATGATAAAAAGGGCAGTACCACTTTTTTAAAAATGATTAACCACACCAGATTCAAGACAGTCCCAACACAATTGAGGTAAGTCTAAGACTAGATACTGGTGCACATTAAATAGTTTTTATCTTCCAACTAATGTACAGAAAATTGTCATGGATGCCATGGATGGTCTACTGGATACCAAAGAGTACAAACACAAACACAAGATTCACTGCTAAACTAGCTGTAAAAACAAAACACAACCCACAGTACCACATAGACAACAGAGAATGTCATTATAGAGAATTGTAGCTGCATTTAACATTAACTGAAGTCACATGAAACCCAGCAGGTTGCTTTGAACTTAAAATGTAAGGAGTCAGCTTCTATTCATGTTGAAAGGAGCTAGTTGAGGCAGTTGAGGCATCTGATTAGGATACCTTCTAGACACCTCCCTGTGGGGGTATGCCATGCACCTCAAAGTGGAAAGAGACCCAGAGGCAGAATCAGAACACGCTGGAGGGACTTTACAGTATATCCCTATAGGCCTGGACGAGTAATTGTACAGTAACTGTACAATACATGTTAACAAGACTAAGAATCTGTAACCACGCTAGCAGCCATGCTTTGAGCTACATGGTAACGTCTGCATGCTAACATGCTCACAACGACAAAGTTAAGATGCTGACGTTTCGCAGGTATAATATTTACCATGTTCACTATCTTGTTTAGTGTGCTAATGTTTGGATATTTGGTTGTTAAGTATTTGGTTGTAAAACAAAGTATTGGAAATAATAAAATTTTGACCCGATGATGGTGCTAGATGAAAAGTCAGGGAATGACCAAAGATATTATAATTAATCCTGTTGGGAACATATGTCTGTGCCAAATTGCATGGCAACCCATCCAATAGTTGTTGAGATATTCAGTCTGGCTAAAAGTGGTGATCTGACTGACCGACCGAAAGACAGACATTGCCCTAGAGCCCTGCTCCTACCTTGCCTAAGAAGACAACACAACTTCTGGCTTATTTGTTAAAGTATCAACAAGAAGACCTTTTAGTCTACATAACTCTAATTGAGGATCATTACTTTCTTGCAATAATTCAGGCCCACTCTTGTCTTGAGTGTTGGAGCTGGAGTGTTTGTTTTTTACAATGATGGTAAAAATATGCTGACAACTAACTAACTAACAAGAGTTGTTATTTTTGTTAGTCAATTAACCTGTACAGCTGCACTGATGTTATCTACATTACACATGGCTAGGAAGATGACATTCCCATTCTTAACCCTGCCTCTAACTGGCTCTGTTGATTTTCCAACTGAGCACAACAGATCTATTATAACATCTGCAACAACCCGCTCATGAAGATCAATAATCAACATTAGCAGGATATGTCCGTTCCTCACCCAGGAGGCGGCACAGGTTGTGGTCCAGGCTCTTGTCATCTCACACCTAGACTGCTGCAACTCGCTTCTGGCTGGTCTGACTGCATGTGCTATCCGTCCTCTGCAGCTCATCCAGAATGCAGCAGCCAGGCTGGTCTTCAACCTACCCAAGTTCTTCCACACTACATCGCTCCTCCACACCCCGCACTGGCCACCGGTGGCTGCTCGAATCGATTCAAGACACTGGTACTTGATTACCGTGGTGCAAATGGCTCAGGCCTATCCTACATCTAGGACATGGTCAAACCATACACCCCAGCCCGTCCACTACGCTCTGCTACTGCCAGCTTGCTACTCCCTCACTATGAGGGGGCCCAGCTACCGCTCAACAAAATCACGACTGTTTGTTGTCCTGGCTCCACAATGGTGGAACAAGCTCCCCATTGACCTCAGGACAGCAGAAACTCTACACCTCTTCTGTTGCAGACTGAAAACTCGCACATTAAAAAAAACTCTCTCTATGTCTTATTGTTTCTAAATGTAGCACTTGAAGCAGCTCAGCATATTTGATGAAGTTGATGTACTTGATGTACTGTAAGGATCTGGTTGTGGATTTTTGGAGGGAGCAGCAGAGGAACTACACACCCCTGAGAATCGATGGGACTCTTGTGGAGAGGGTGAGCACCTTCAGGTACCTGGGAGCCTACATCACAGAGAATCTGACATGTCCAAACACAAAGACATCTTGGCGAGAAAGGCAAGACAATGCCTTTACCAACTCAGTGTGAAAGACCATCTACTCTGCTGCTGTGGAAAGCATCCTAACAGGGGGCATCACCAACTGGTATTTGGATTTTAAACTAAAGGAAGTAATGAGATCCAACAGCACGACACATTCATTAATTATTCATGACCCTTGAATATCTTCCAAAGACAACATAACATAATGAGTGTGAAGAGGCATTCCCTGAAGTACCTCAAAGAACATGCCTGAGTGGTCCACATCCTAAATATTTAGGAAGAAGTGAACAGTCCATCAGCCAATGGATACCCAAATACAGCTGAGCTGATGTGCGTGAAGGAAAATGATCAGGGGTGACAGGAAGAAAGACAAGAGAAGGGAGGACAGAGGGGCGGGGGGGAGTGAGGGAGACAGGCAGAGGCTTGGTCCCACCTACAATAGAAAGCATGAGAGAGCCCAGAAAGTCCCGCAGTGAAGCACCGGAGATGGGCGGGATCGGCGACACCATGCCCTGGAACCAAGGCAACCCACACTGACTATAACTTACAGCTATACACACATACAGAAAAGACTCATACATGGACCTGCAAGCTCATACATTCACATCTTACTAACACAGTGGTACTTAGAACTCAAACTGCAGCATCTTCACAGTGAATATGGCTGACTGTGATGAAACTCATCCTTCTTTTACAAAACTACTGTGAGTGTGAGTACCACTGTGTGATGATTCTGATCCCCAACACTCTGATTGTTCACTGCATCTGGATTATAGTAGTGTTAATGTATAATGCTACTAATTCCAGCCACTCTGCTAGGATGAATTCACATCACATTACATCTCACTGTAAATCTGACTGTATGGATGCAGTGTTTGCCTTTAGTGGATGCCAGTGAACAAGCCTTTGAGTCAGGTCTGTACCCTTAAGACTGTTTCAGTGTCAACACCACTCTGGTTTTACCATGGTCAAAGCCCTCAAGGAGAGAGATCTCTGTCTCAAGCACATCCTATAAACACAAATGTGGAGGTCATTTCTTCATGTGTAACAAGTTCTACATGTTATATATGAATACATGGAGAGGCTTTGATCCTTGTACTCCTGTAAACTTTCTTTCCAAACATAAAAATTGCACCCGAGCTGCCCATTGAGCGAATAAGATGATTAATTAGCCAACATTTCTATGTCAACATATGTGTTTGAATGATATCAGTATAATATTAGAGTGGCTGTCAGTGTGTGCGTCCTGTCCAGAAAAGAGAAGTCACAGATGTTACTGCAGTACTCAGAGGTGAAAACTGCAGGCACCCACAGCAGGATCAACACACCCAGCATTACAGGCCATTACCACCAGTTTACTACAATGAAACTAGAGGCCAAAGTCAGATTGCAGTACAAATCTGAGAATGATTTCTTTTGATGGCTGTCATAACATATTTTGTTAAATCTATACTTTGATCGTTTACCTAAAATGCCCTAGCCTGACATCGCCAGACCTTCACATTCGCAAATGCGAATTAGTCTGGGACCTCTCAGTTCGATTTCCAAGGGGTATTTGGCGTAGACCAGAATGCCTCTGGATGCAACTGGATAGACCTACAACCAATCAGAGCAACGAAACATGTGACTTGCGCTGAGCAAATCCTGTCGGAAGTACGGCAAACACATCTTTCTTATCAACAGCAGCTTTAAGGGCAGTTGTTAGTTGGTCTTTTGAGTGCACGAGGCATGATGACAGATTTTTGGATATTTTGTGGTGAGTTATAAAACTTCATACATTCTTATTTTTCAATAACTTCACTCACATTGGGGTATCTCTGACTTGATACTGTCTTCCGGCTGCTTGTTTGTGCATGTTCTCACAAAAACATATCTGAAGCCTGACCAGACAGCCTGTTCTCCTTTTATTATGGTAGACATTATGTCATCATTTATGGCAGAGCATTAAGAGAACACGTACCAATGTTTTGATGGAGGCCAGAGGTTTTAGCTTCTGCAGGAGTTGCTGGCTCTAGAATGGAGAGAGATACAGGTGAAATGACTGATTTCCATATAGAACAAAGCAAAGAATATGATTTTATTGCCCAACAAATACTTTCATTGTTTAAAGGAATAGTTCATTTGGTTGGGAAATGCACTTATTTGCTTTCTGAGAAGATTGTTACCAATCTTGTGTGTGTATAAATTGGTGACAGCATATGATTAGAGCATAGCATAAATACTGGAAGCAGGGGGAATCAGCTAGCCTTGCTTTGTATAGCAATAACCCAATAGCCTGGGTTGCCAGATATTGTCGATGAGCACAGGTTTGGTTTTGGTCTCTGTACAGATTCGATGGTACCAAACCTAGCAACCTCACTGTGACAGCAACACTCCAGAAAGATGAGCACAGTCCCTGCACCTGGCTGCACCAAGAAATAGTTCCCGCACATAACTAAACTAATTAACATGCTGCATCTCATTTGTTTAATCTGTACACAAACAGAAATGTAAAAATTACAGTTTGTGGTTTAGGGAGACTTGAGTGATGCTCACCAGAGCGGTGGCGTGTCTGATCTTTTGGACAATTCCATTGTGACCAAGGTACTGCAGGGAGAGCCAGAGAGGCAGCGCTCGCAGCTTTGCCACTGGCTGGCTGGAGGTCAAACCTGCTGCCAGAGACTGAGACACAAAACACAGAGCAGTGAGTCATTTAGAGAAACAAAGACCTTGGCCATGGAGAGACAGAATACAACTAATTTTAATGAAATTCAGATCAAATCTTAACTCCAGTAGTAATCTTAACTAATGGCTGTTGAAGGAAAGTTTAAATCAGTCCGAGTTTGACTGTAAGCCGAAAATTACATTTCCTCAGCTAGCATCAGGTGACCAAGAGGACAACCAAAAACTACCAAAAACATGTATTGCTCTGTGTTGAATCAATTTGTTTGAAATGATATGAGCCTACCAGTGCGGGGTCTTCATATCTGTAGAGGGTGACAGCGGTTACAGCAGGCAGTCCCAGCCACTGACCTGGTGTCAGTGTCATACTGTCACTTCTGATGGCTGCCTGGAGGGGGCAGAACAATGAACACAGATACACACACGTCACAAGAGAAAGTCAACATAAGATGGCATTTCCTGGGTGTCTGGCTTCTACAATCAAAGTGAGGTGAGACAATAACACTGGGAAGGATGGCTCAGAAGTTGGCAGGTGTGGAGAGTGGAGACTCACATGCTTGCCTGTTTTTCCCTTACAACACTTCCATCTCTCTGTTTCAGGTTTTTATACTGTGCACATGTAATTCTACCTCTATTCAGACATGAAAACAGACATTGCTGGCTTCATTTATCTATAAAAGTGATGGCTTTTAGGCTCTCCACTGCATAAATGTTCTGTTGTTATTTGACATCTGGTCCATAGAATGAGAGCTGTCATTGCTGGAGAACAGTGCTTGGAAAATAATGACAGGAAAGAAGAAGAGTTTTTGTTTGTTGTCATAGGCTGCATAAGCAGTGGATTTTAAAACATATTTTGCAGCTGAAGACTTAAAGGAAAACTTTTTTTCAAGTTTGTCTTAAAACAATACTCACATGCCCATATGTACATTGAAAAAGTTTTTGGTCTCCTTAATCGTGCCTCCCGTCCATACTGGCTGTAAGGAGATCCCTTCGTTTTCAATGCAAGTAATGGGGGACAAAATCCACAGTCTTTGTTTTGTGTAAAAATGCACCCAAAATTCAACCAAAGCTAATATGAGGCTTTAAGCAGTCTGAGTTAATTATCTTCCAAAGTTACAGTCATAATAATACCTAATTATTGTTTTGTGTTACTGTCCCCTTGCCACAGCTCAGCAAGGAAACACTGTTTGTGGAAGCACAAAGAGGGAATTTTGTACTCAACACATTGTAAGTTTGAAAGATTCCCACTTTATTTGTCTAACACAGACTGAAGATTTCTCATATTAGCTTCAGTTGAACTTTAGCATGCACCATCTCTGCAGAAGGAATCTCTTTGTCGCCAATATGGACAGGAGGAATGATTACGACCATTTTGAGATCGACTTCAAACCAATTAATTAATTAACGACCATGGTGAACAACAGGACATTCATTTAATCTCACTCTGTGTATTTAACTTCATGCTGCAGCAGCCTTTAGCTTGTAGCCTTAAGTGGGTAAGAGTATTTTAACATTAAATTACCATCATAGCAGAGGAGGCCTGACCCAGTGCCAGGGTTGCCAGGTTGACCCTGAGGAAGAAAACACAAGGCCATAATAAATGTTAACATTACAGCAGTGAAAACAGGGACTTCAATGACTGCACTGGAGTCATGGCAGAAAAGTTAATCATTTCCATGCATTCCAAAGAATTCATTTCTAAAGGTGATGCTGCATGAGAAAGTACCATATTCTTTCATCTAACATCGGTGTACTGTACGAATGATGAATTGCAACATCTCTACTAAAAACGTTCTATTACGTGCCATTCCTTGCATTTGGACCGCTTTGAGGCAAAAACATAAAAGATCTAAGGCTATAGCTAATAGTAATAGATAATAGTAATACTAGTAGAAGGCCTGTTCATGAGATATGTGCTTAAGCTGCACTGACAATACCACTTGCGTGATTTTATTTACAGTTGCACAAACATTATGAGAGTATTTAAATGAATTTGATGAATTCATGTTGAAAATGAGGTGCATACATTAAGACCATCTATTGTAGAGAGTAATAGAATGAACCCACCCCTCCACATGGAGCCACATGCCATACTGATCACACAGGTCCTTCAGACGACCCAACTTGTCTGTATGTCCTGCCCCGGGGGTACCTGGGAAAAATACATGCAAATAACCAACATTTCAACAGCAGAAACAAGCAATAGCAACTGATTTACTTTGGAATTAATACGATTTCCAACTCCTGTAATGTGTCACATGTGTAGGTAGTGAAAAGTTTCCTTCACCTGCGTTGGCGATCAACAGCAAAGGAAGCTTCTTAGATTCTATGTCCTCTTTGATTAGTTTGTCCAACAGTGCAACGTCCTGACAGTGACAAAGAGGACACGAGGCAAAATTTATTATTTTTTACCATCTGAAAGTGTGTTTTGAAAGTGGTTTTCATTTGGATTCTCCTACCATTTGGTGTTGGGATCCAAAGATGGTATTGCATGGCACTGTGCACAGACTAGAGAGAGGCAGGCCGAGCTAGTGACACAGAGACTGACATTAAAATCACTTAAAATACAATCAAATCTGTCTTCAAACCATGTAACACTGATATCAGTCAGACATTTTGTGTGGCCATATCTATATATAGTATGTATCCAAGTCATGGATTTGGTCACTAGAAGAATATTCATGGGAAATCTTCACACGCAGAGGCTTTAATCTTCATCATTTGTGTGATATATTTCCTTCCTACCTGGCTGCACAGATGCTGTCCCAGTCCTGGCCTGCTGGAGGCGCTCTGGTAGATGACTGGCTGTTTGGAGCAGAGGACTGCATAGCCCTCTGAGGCATATTCTTCATAACGGGCATTAATGACCAGCCGACATACTTTGACAAGGCCATCCCTGTCATCCTCATGGAAGTAGGCTGAACCATTCTCGTACCTGAGGGACGAATTAGATTGGTGTATAACGACAGAGTGCTGAAAGCACAAAGTAACATTAACCAAACTCAAAGTTATTACAAAGACAACAAACGATAAAACTACAGAAAATAACATTTTCACTCAAACGTAGCATTTTTATCACTGATGACTTTTAATCAGTTTTCATCCGTATTTGAATATTTAATAAAACACAGATTCTTTTAAAAACAAAAATGTGACAGCGAGACCTAAATGTATTGTAGTGGCCAAACTAATGTGAAGAAATGACGTTCCCATATTACGTGGTATTTTGTAACTGTGTGTATATATACTGTACATACATACACATTGTATCAATATATCAACAAAATAAAAAACTAAAACTGATTTATAAAGTACATGAAGCCTGAATATTACACTTTTTTTAAATCGTCCCCTAGATTATTTACTAAAATGTATTCGTTTGATTTGTCCTGAGCCTTATTTTTTTAAACCTACATATTCCTTTCAGATGCTTGTCCTGTCCTCTGTCTCTGCAAACATGTTTTAAATATTTGATGTGCTGCATCTGTGCAATGCTGTAATCAGTGACATCACTACATTTTAATGTTTGTAATTTCATTTGAACCAAAAGACTATTCAAACTGTAATCACTATGATGCAGCCTGTTATCCTGTCCCGCACTGCAGCAGTGCTCCTGCTGATGCTGGTTTTTACTGTGTAACTATCATGTCACCAACACAACACAACCTCTGGAGTCTCATTTAGCCACTTGTTAGCAACCGCCTTTTTAAAGACACATAAAACCTTCAAAATTCACGAGTGGGGTATTTACTGACATATTTTATGTCACAGAACAAAACGTGAAAATCTCTTAAGCTTGTGTTAACCACAGACCTTATTTCAGGCATCGAACCAAAAACCCATTCAGAAACCCACTGACTTCCAGAGTAATTTCCAGGTTTTAGGACTCATTCCTGCAGCACTCTATATAAGTGAAGTCCATTTACTATTTGTAGCTACCTACCTGAACAGTCTGCAAAGCCACAGTGTGGTGTCAGACAGGATCCGAGTGGTCAGCTTCCGCAGTCGCTCTCTGTCCAACACCGAGATGTAGGCTGCCAGGCTGTGACCCAACAAGGCTATGTGACCCTGTTCACCCACATACTGCATCCTACTGGAGACACCAAACAGCAGCTTCATATGCTTTATACTGAGGGCTGACTATTTCCTCCATGGAGGAGTATCTGCTAGCTTTCATTGTAACCATTCTCCTTCCTTCTAGCAATCTACCCATTTTGGGTGTTGTTTCATATAAGCAGCTTCTCCAGAATAGTCTAGAAGACAGACATGCACCATGCATGTACTGTAAAAGAATGTGTTTTTTATAATCAGGAACTATGGGTACATGACTCAGCTTTTTCAGTGTCATGACTTTACACCTTAAAGTACTAAAATAAATCACCACAAACATTGAATATTCCTCTTACTCATAGTTACAAATAGAGATTTACTTATTATGTAATGGATTTCAACATGATTTACAAAAGAAAATTCAAAGTGTCCAAACACTATATGGTTCACTTGTCAACCGTCAAGGTACAAAATGCTGGCAGTAGCATGCCTATGTCATTCTTTTTACTGACTAGTTCTACTTACTGCTGGCTGGGCTGGTCCTCTTCCTCCTCCTCTTCATGTATGAGGTTGTGAACTAGGTGCAGAATAGTGGCAACATCCTGACCACTGCACATGAGACGCAAAGAAACAAATGATTAGCTTCTTTTTTTCGCAACAAAAAAACCACGTCAAACTCTTCCCACGCCCACAACTTCCACACTTTGTACGAAATGTAAGCCTCAAAACACTGACCTACTTCGTCCTCTCTCACTAAATGTACCTATTCATGTAACCAGACTTACACACATTGCTTAATGAGCTTCAAACTGGCAAGAGAGCCATCCAATGCCCCATTGACTCCAATGTTAACTTAAAAGTTTTAAAATTGCTCTATTTCCCACATTTGAGACACTGCAAACAAAAACAGATACCTAGCAATGAGATAGAGTGCTGTGTCTAATGTTAATCACATTAACATTACTGATCTAGAAGCAAGGCTGTTTCTAGCTTTTTGGGGGCCCTATGCAAACTATTGTTTGGGGGCCCCTATAGTTTTTGTTTTGTCTTTCTTTTGACCATATAGGTGCTTTCACTGAACACATGAGGGCGCTTGGCTACCAAGAGAGACTCGTCATTTTTATTTCTAAAAAAAAAAAATGGCTAAAGTGGCAGCTTGGGGGCCCCCTAGAACAATTCGTGATAAGAAAAATTAGATAAAGTTGAAAGTTTAGGAAAAGTTAGTAAGTGGGCCTTATTTTACTTTAAGTTGATACTGTTTTGTCAAATATTGATTAAGTGATTTCTATATATGTGTCCTTAATAAATAATTACGTACTTCTTTGCGGCACCAGTCAGAGTATAATACATTAATGATGATACATTTTGATTTAGTTTGGTTAGTTCCTACTTGATGTACAGCTCAGAGCTGCATCACACAGCACTGATTTAAATATGCTGAAACATACATTTAGTGGCTGACTTGAGAAGACTGTGAAGTTACTCTATGGAGCAGTGTTTTATGAGCAGGTCCCTGTTTGGTTTGTACCCTCTGCACTTGCACAAGGACGCACGTGCACACACACACGGACGATTCAGTACACCTCCCTGCCAACAGTGTCCCACTGCTATCCCACTGATCAATAGTGGACAATAAAAGATTCTATCTTGTTGGATTATGGATCTTGAAAGATCCAATGTTTCTGGAGTTAAAGTCAAGGTATCTCAGCCACTGCTGCTTTGATTTTGACCATTCTTTTTTACATCTGTCTCTCACAAAATTACTTATGGAATACTAAATTGCTGGAGGGCCCCTTTAAATGTCACCAAAAAACAAAAATTTAAAGACAAAGATTCCAAATGTAACACTTCACTGAAAATATAAGTTTAGCAGGACATTAAACAGTACAGCATTATAATAGAGGCATTATGTGACCCGAGCAAATATGTAATTAAGCTAAGCAAATAAATGACTTGGGTAGGGCCCTACATACACATACATATATATACATATTTATCTTTAATGTTTATACCAGGCTTCAATTGGGTTGAAAATATTAGTTCTTTGTGAAACAGATTACTGTTGGAATAGTTTGTCTGGTTCACTCAAGTCAGGGTTTTAACAAAAACGTGCTTCCTTTGTGAAACACTGCTGAGCTCTCCGCTTTTCTCTTGTTACCAAGGGGACCACAAAAGGGAGAAAATCACTCCAGAGACTTATAGAACTGCAAAACAAGAAATTTTAAACTCCAACCTGGACTGGTAATATGTATGTATGTATGTGTGTGTGTGTGTGTGTGTGTGTGTGTGTGTGTGTGTGTGTGTGTGTGTGTGTGTGTGTGTGTGTGTGAGACTTACTCTCCCTGCAGGGGTCCAGGGATGCTGGTTCTGCTGAAGCGGCGCCTCTGTGGTCCTGCTTCCAGCTCTCTAAATAGATGCACAGCACAGACACACAATTTGATATTATATAATGTTGATTTCATGTGCTCCTTGGTTGGAAATTCAACCTAAAAATGGACATACGGATGCTTCATCTGTTTTGCTAGTTTGCTCTGTGGTTCTTCCTTGTGAAAAAGTTGTATGTCCATAATCTTAAAGAGGCTGAGACGTTCCGACTAAAAGAGGGAGAAGGGTTCCCGCCCACCTTTAGTGACATCATAGGATCATCATGCTGTACCCTGTGGTCATTCTTCCTGTCAGCTGTCAGATTTGATGCTAGTTTTCTAAATTAAAGGGATAAGTACAATAGTCTGTAAGTTCACCTCTGTCTGTCTTCCAGGATTCTCATGGCTTCACTCAGATTCATGCCCACTTGAGTCAGCGTGGAGTCCACCATCATCTAGGGTGTGTGTGTGCGTGTATGTGTGTGCTGGGAGAAAAAAAAGAGAATATTAGGACAAACATGTTAAAATCAGTCATTATAAATGCTGTAACACTTTCAAGCATGTGTGTGTGAAACAGCAAAGCATAGCTGTACTTATCTATTGAGAGTCCAGCCCAAGGGTCTGTTCTGCCTGAACAGGCCGCATGGATTTAAGCATTATACCTGTGATACACCCATTAAAGTCTCTACTGTTTCTTTTCCTTCAGGCCTGAAATGAACCCATTAAATTGGACTTTTCAGTTGCATGTAGTTATGGGGGACACCATGAGAGCAGGAAAATAGCAGCACACTACTTAATGTCCTAAAGACTCAAAATAGGCTGGAAATATATCATCAAGGCAAGTATATTCTCTTTTAATACAAAGATAGATACAGAAGAACTATAATTAATAATTATTATAATAATAAATGTAGGGTGTCATAGATTACAAATAGCCTTAGAGGGCGAAGCCTTTACGAAATAGAACAGGATCCCAGCCGGCTGGCAGGTAAAAAGCCTCCGGCTGGGAGCAACAATTCTGAGTGGCTGGGTGTGTAAACTACAGTATTAGCAGGGCTGAATGTGAACCAGTTCTCATGTTGTTCTCGCTCTGCACACTCCACAATTTTGCAAAAGTTCCCTGAGCAGATCTGAATATAGAAAAACAAAACTCATATTTGTGAATGTCAGTTCCCTTCCAACCGCTGTCTCTGTGACCGTTAACTCAGTGTTGACAGTTGTCAGACGGTGTTGTCTTAAGGAGGGTGAAGACAGACACATGCTTTACCTGCCAGTGATGTACTTTACTGGGAGGTTGACGTTACACCCCCCCATCTAGCGCCATCATCAGGTCAACATTTTAATGTGTACAATTCTTTGGTCTATGACTAAATACCTGCACTTTGTACTTTGTGTTTAGTGCTGATTAGCAAATGTTAGCATGCTAACTAAGATGGTGAACATAGAAAGCATTATACCAGCTAAATGTCAGCATGTTAACATTGGCATTGTGAACATGTTAGCATGCTGATCTTAGCATTTAGCTCAAAGCACTGCCGTGCCTAAGTACAGCCTCACAGTCTTATTTTCCTCTAGTTCACCTGAGTCACAGTTTTAAGTGATCTAATTTGACGTCACCAGATGTCAACTGAAGGTAGATTAGCTTTGTGCGTCTTTTGGTTGGTAATAAGTAAACATTTTTTCACAATTACAAACCTCAACTCCTCCATTCCAGTGAAATAAAAACTGTCTGTCTCTTTACTTAGGCTGTAATTTCAGGCATCAAGGGTAGAATACAGCAGAGCATACAAATGGGTGTGGACACTTCATTTGCACATTCACTGTGTGTTTACTTTGGACAACTGCTGAACAGAGACCGACGACACAGTTTAAAACCTTAACTTAGTATTTAAAACTTGACAGGTTGAGCTGCTAAGATTGTCCTTAAGGCATGAAACAGTTTAACTTAATTTATCTGATTTTACTCAAGTAACCAACTAATTCCTACATTTCATTCCAGCTCTCTGATGATATTTCTTTAACTGTTAAATATGTTGCATTTTATCAACAGCGAGCTGGGAGGAAATTTGGGGATTTGGAGGTACTGACACTAAAATTTGGGAATACATCTGTAACGCAAAACTTTCTGATTAAAGTGAGGACAGTTTAAAGGTGATACTGCATGCTATCATAAGCTGCTAAAATAACATTACAATGTAAATTTGCTTTAAGTTCAGAAAATTGTGACATTTAATTGTAATGAAGTCAACTTTGACCTGCAGTGTATCCTATACAATAGTATATTACATTACTACCCTTTGTAAAATACAGAACCAACATTAAGAACACAATTATCACATTATACACTGACGAACAAAAGTTAATTTCAAAATCAAATCTGACTCAGTATCGCAATATATTGATCACAATGTGCGATTTTGTATTTTCCCTATCTACCAGCTCCAATTTTTTGTGTATTTCAGTTTCATTATAGTTTTTATTACAATATTTAATTAATACAGTTCTATTCATGTTTGATTTTTAAATAGAAAATATTAATATATTCAATATAAATAAACAATGAATTCTACATACATTTATAGTGTACATATTTTATATATACAGTGGGGCAAAAAAGTATTTAGTCAGCCACCAATTGTGCAAGTTCTCCCACTTAAAAAGATGAGGGAGGCCTGTAATTTTCATCATAGGTACACTTCAACTATGAGAGACAGAATGGGGGGAAAGAATCCAGGAAATCACATTGTAGGATTTTTAATGAATTAATTGGTAAATTCCTCGGTAAAATAAGTATTTGGTCACCTACAAACAAGCAAGATTTCTGGCTCTCACAGACCTGTAACTTCTTCTTTAAGAGGCTCCTCTGTCCTCCACTCGTTACCTGTATTAATGGCACCTGTTTGAACTCGTTATTAGTATAAAAGACACCTGTCCACAACCTCAAACAGTCAGACTCCAAACTCCACTATGGCCAAGACCAAAGAGCTGTCAAAGGACACCAGAAACAAAATTGTAGACCTGCACCAGGCTGGGAAGACTGAATCTGCAATAGGTAAGCAGCTTGGTGTGAAGAAATCAACTGTGGGAGCAATTATTAGAAAATGGAAGACATACAAGACCACTGATAATCTCCCTCGATCTGGGGCTCCACGCAAGATCTCACCCAGATAGTTGGGGACATGAAGGCTCCATAATGAGTCAATCAAACTTCAAACATAAAAGAATAATTTATCTCAGCCTCATTTCACCAGGTTACACTGGATAATACAACATCCTGCTTGAAGATAATTGAAGATATTTTGGGGAATGAAAGCCTTCAGTTAACAAGCATTTTGGAATTATCCATAAATTGTCTCTCTTGTGACGTGTATGGACACATTAGGCCTTCACACAATGACATGGTGATGAGCAGGACTGAATAAACCTGCAAAGGGCCTCAGGAGCAAAAATGAGCTGTAGGCCCCTTAATATGACACTGTTTCAAGTTGTACCAGAGAAGACCATCTGATTACATCAGGTGTATATTTGACATCTTAGCTGTTGAAGTAGTCACCTCATGTGGCAGCTGAGGGTAAATGACAGCAGACACAGTGTGACAGCATGTCAGATGTTCATTCGTTGTGTAGCAGCTAGCATTTTGTGCTGTGTAATCTAGCATAACAGAGTTTGTGTAGACTGTTTAGCAGCTAGCATTTTAATGGTGTTTGTATTAACTGTTGAAATATATTGTGTTTGAGGATGGATATTATTATTTTAGCTTAGTAATATTTGTATGTATACATTTTATATGTAGGTTTATATATATGTGTATCTATGATAGCTGTATAATGCTTAGGTTTACATATCTTATACGAGCTGTATTTTTATTGTATTCTATTCAATTCAGTTCAGTTTTATTTATATAGCGCCA
>LKNJ01004060.1:94390-122005 GCA_002120245.1 Maccullochella peelii
CATACTGAGTCCCAACCAGGTAACAGGAACTCACACTGGGCACTCTGGTGGGGACAGATTTCCAAAATAAAAGCCCCCAGATGGTAACAGGAGCTTACTGTGGGGCCACGGACAAGGCTGGATTTTGAGAATAAGTAATTAATTTCAGATTTCTGCATTTTCAGCAGTGCTTTGTAATTTATTCTTTGTCTGTATGTTGTTTGGTCTTCTTATACTTCTGCATATTTCAAGTTACAGAAACCATTCAAATGCCAAAACTTGCTCTTTAAGGATATTTATGCTTCTATTCAAAATATTGTGCTTTTTTCAACAATTTATTACAATAGAAGTGAAAACCATTAACAATATTAAAGTTTAGCTTTCAGCTTTTCTAGCAATGTATTTCAGCTCTTAGCTTTCTTAAGTGATGCAGTTCGGCTTTCAAATCTGGCAATTCATTTCACATTTCTGCATTTTCAGCAATGCTTTGCAATTTATTCTTCTTGCGTACTGCTACAGAAACCACTACCAATTTTACCAGTTTTACATTTCAGCTTCCAGGTTTTTGGGCAGTGCAGTGAAATCATTTGAGCTTTCAGATTTTCAGGCAAATTAATTTCAGATTTCTGCATTTTCAGTAATTCTTTGCGCTTTATTTCAGCTGTCAACATTCACACACATTTTCAGCAGAAAAAGCATTTTCTAATATTACTATTGGGGTGTGCACCAAGCATCTGGCACACTCAAAATTTCTTGAGACATTTTCTAGTTCTACTTCTTCTTCTTTCTGTATCAAGTTATCGTCCTGCTACTCGTCTCGCACTGTTGCCAACACATGCAAAGTACATGCTTTTATCGACGACAGTTGCGCATTGCAAAACAATGATGTCAAACTCATGCGTCGAGAAACTACTGGAAACTTGCAGCAAGAAAGAGTCATGGCGGAGAGGAAGAAATGGAAGAAGCGTGGCTTCACTTCACAAAGAAAGATAATAACAGTGCTAGTTGTAATGTCTGTAAAATGATCATTTCAAGTGAAAACACCAGCAATATGCTGAAACATCTTTCTACACTTCAATTCCAGGAATGTTATGTATGACACTTTACGCACGAGTGCCACTGCTTCCCAACCGAGCAGCACGTCCGTTACTTAGGGTAAATGTTATAATAACATTAACTGGCAGGCAGGCTTAACAGATTGTTTCTTTGACTAAGAAAACCTCAGTGAAAACGAACGCTGTACAAATATTCTTTCATTTAATCCATTTTAGATAATGACAGACAGACTGTTGCTACAGCTAACGTTAGCTCTCAGGCTACAGCCAGCTCGACTCGCCCATCAGCTTCATGTTAACTTTTTTCCCCACACAAAAAATTGATCATGAATCAATAAGGGAATTGATAATGAATCAGACTGATCAATGGCATTGATATCAATAAAATCTTATCAATTCCCATCCCTAACGCAACCAGTGACTCAGTAGTCAAAGAAATGGACAAAGCTGCCTGTGATTAGCTAATTAGACTGCTTAACTCAGTGTTGCCAAATCTCTCACTTCTGGAGTGAGACACGCTTTCACGTTCAGTCTCACGATCTCACGCTGCCCAAACAGTTCTCATGCCAAAACACTGCGACAGCAACAGAGGCAGCAACGTTGGTTACGTATGTAACCCCATTCAATGAGTATAGGCTTTTAAATGACTCTGATTGGTGCGTGATGCTGATCGCCGTGTTGATTGGACAGCTGTTCTGGCAGAAAACCCTGCGCCGGAGCCCAGAAAGCGTTCAAGCAAGCCAGTGAGTGAGTGAGTGAGTGTTCATATTAGGCTGAGTGAGTGAAAGAGTGTGTGTTCATGCATGTATTTGGCTGCGTGAGTGTGTGTGGTCATGTGTAGATTTGTCTGTGTGTGTGTTAATGTATTGGCTATGTGTCTGGAGTAGGATAGGTTCTTGTGTTCTTTTGTTTCTTTTTGTTTATTTCTGGTTCTTGTTACTTCAATAAAATGGTGTAGTTTTGATATTGGAAGCAACACGTGGTGTTTGACTTTCATTAGTAAATGAACCTGTGTGCCCTGTATTGGGTTAGTGTTTGTCTAATATTGTGAAATTGTGAGTATTTCCCAGGGTGGAAGTTCCAGGGGTGCCGTAGTCAGGCTATATGCTTAAATCTTAGAATATAAGGCCCCGCTTTCACCACATGTGTAAGGTGCATACTTTTTTAAACCCTGATGTGAAATCCAAATATGTGCACGTGATAAAGTGTGTGTCCGCGTATGCGTGATTAAGCCCATAGCATCAAAATCTCACTCCAGCCAGGTAACCACAGTTACCACCCTGCTTAACGCTACATTCAGATCGAATCAGGTGCTGCGGCAAAAGCGCCGGTTTTCCCATTCATTTGAATGCACTGCTGCGGCCAATCTCGCCGGCAATCAGACTGGCAGATGCCCAGGTGAAGAAGAACTTTGTTTACAATGTAGCATTGTAGCATTAGCTGTTTACCTTAATATTCCACTGTTTACTGAGCAACTGTGAAGATGGAAGAGAGACTGATCAATCGCCACCATGATGACTGTACATCAGCTGTTCAACCCTGCCATGAGGGAGTACAAAGACGTTAATTGCTGTATAGTCACTTGGCTTGTATCAATCTTCAAGCTGGGATTGCTGGTTAGTATGAGACACCGCCACACAACCCTGCATTGAATCGCCGCAACGCCTGATTCTGTCAGCCTAACTCTCAGTCTAATATCCATGCTGGCTTCTTTCATGGATCCATTTTTAATGTAAGACATTTTGTCCTGGGATGTGCACCAAGCATCAGGCACACTGAACATTTCTGGAGGAATTTTCTAGTTGTTAGCTTGCTAGCTAAACTGTTAGCTAAACTGAAACTAGGACTGGGCGATAAAACGATAGCAATATGTAAGATATTAAAAAGACATCAGTGTCCCTTCCTGACCAACACATACAGTGTAGTTTATTTTGACTCCATCCCACATATACTGTCCTGCTGCCAGAAATACTCGCTAGAGCACCAAATGTGGATTCATCCACAACTGAAAATAGTCCCCAACAAATGCACTATTTCCTCCTGTTTGAGTAATGTTTGCTAACAACTACAGTGGCCAGCTGTTGTAGGAAATTATGGAGCCTTTTTTAAAAATGAAACTATATATTTATGGGGCTGAGAGCCACACACAGGGTAGGGAAGTTGGAAAGTATTGAGAGTCAGACTAACACATTGTTGGTTTGGGTCTTTTCATGGAATTCGTTGACAATAAGAAAAATATAGAACAATGAGTTCCTACTTGGGAGGTTGATATTTTTTCCTCGAACCAGCAATCTAATTACCTAACCTAGTTATCTTGTGTGATTGACTGAATTACATGTAAAAAAAACAACATACTGTAGACATATGTACACACACCTCATACACAGCCAAGTCGATGCCAGCATAGGGGATGATGCCCAGTGTATTTGGTAGGTAGCCCCTGTAGAAAGCCCGGACTCCCTCCATCTTCAGGATCTGTCTGGCACAATCAGCCATACCTGAGTATTGTCCTGTCTTCCTTAATGTAAGACGAGTCTTCAGCACCTACCCAAAAGAGGGCAACAGCAGAAGGTTGAAGAATGCAATGAAAACATAGTTAAAAGAGTGAGGACAGAGATTATTCAACTGTTGGAAAAAGGAGATAAAACTAGTTTTTGTATTCTTTTATTTACAAAGAAATAGCATCAAGAGGCCATTTTCCATCTATCCATTTTCTGCACCTTAACTGGGTCTGGGTCATGGTAGTCATTCCTCTACTTAGCCACATTGTCCAGCTTCTTCTGGGAAATTATGTAATCCCTCCATCGTATTCTGGATACCCCAGGGTCTTCTCCCAGTTGGACATGCCCAGCAAACCTCCAGATGCCTGAATCAACTCAACTCAAAACAGCAGATTCTACTCTGAGCTCCCTCCAGTTGTCCAGGCTCCTCACCCTGTGCCTAAAGGTGAGCCCAGAGACTCTTCAAAACAGACTAATTTTGGCCCCTTGTATCTGCAACCTCATTCTTTTGATCACTACCCAGAGCTGATGAGCATTGGTGAGGGTTGGAACGTAAATTGACTGGTAAATTAAGGACTTTACCTTCTGCTATCGCCTTTCTATTGATTCTTATGACGGGTGCAGAAGAGTGAGATGAAATGAGTTGGGGGAAGTCTGCTCAGTTTTGTTCTATTAATGTCACTTCTCTGTCACTTCTCTGTTACTCCAATGAGTAACGATGTCCAAGTGGTGCTTGAGTGCCAACCTTGGTTAATGAGTCTTACAGCTGAAGAATGAAAATTATGCTTGTATTTTCTCAGAAAGCAGACACTTGGTTTTTCACAGTGCTCTTTTAGAGGAGCTGTGTTTAGCTTCTGGAAACAGTAGCAAGTAATTTGCAAATCAACCTTTTAAGTTCTTTAAGTCTTAATATTAACTATAACCTTGCAATTGCATACATTTCCAACTGACCTCCATGGGGTAGATGATGGTCTGGGCGGTAGCTCCTGCCAGAGAGCCAGCAATGAACCTCTCTTGTACCCTTAAACTGCCCCCCTCTTTACTGCCTCGGATCAGCCACTTGATCTAGAGGAAGAGAAGGAAGAGAAGGGGAAGGAATAAGGCATGGAAGAAGACGTTGGGAAGGCACAGAAGAATGGTTGTGATATGATGCAGCATGAGAGAAAGGAAGTGCAAAGGTATACACAGAATTTGATTGTCCTCACAAATGATGCAGGATTCATTAACTTTATCTGTGAGAAGGAGGTAGCAGATTTCAATTTGTCACTGATTGACTGGAGTGCACCGACCTGTTCATAGGCCATAAACTTAATGGCAGATTCAGGGGCAATCTTGAGGACATTGATGCCATTTCCCCTCCAGAGTGAAAAGACGCCTCCCTCCTGGACCATCCCCCTCAGTCCAGACCACAGATTAATCCCTCGAGACGTAGAGCCATGTACCTGGACACACAAACACTGCCAGGTCATTCATCTTATTACAACCAGTGCTGTACAGTTTGAAATGTTACTGTAGGCTATAGTGTGCACATCCAACCCCCATTGGGTACAGGTGCAGGACAAAAAACAGAATACAAAGGAAAAGGAGATGTTGTCACTGAAATTTGCAAGCTCCCAAAATCTTAACTGACACGATGGTGTGCATCAGGTTTGCCTGATCAAGACCTTGTGGGTAGAAATGTTGAATCAATTAAAGTTTTGGGAGCTTGTAAATTTCAGCATGCGGGTAAACTCTCTTTTTCATCTGTGGTAAGTCAGCCATTACAGATTCATCTACCACAGTCAAGTATTTGGTTGGTCTGTTTGCCTCTGTTGGCTATCACTCAGTCGTAAATGGCAAAACTGAAATAAGATCTGCATTATGTAGTGGTTTCCATTTTGGTGTTACTTGACTTGAGTGTATTGTTCTTACCAGCTGGGGAAAATGAACTAAAAATACTTAAACCTGCAAGAACTGATTTTTGGCCACTTGGGGGCAGTGGAAAACAAGTTGTGAACACAACATTGACATATTCTTACCTTAGTATGGCAAACATGTTAGCAAACAGTTCCCTGTTTACACATCCACCAGACACAAAGCAACAATATAATTCATTGAATGAAAGTCCAGTATTCACTCTCTTTTAGTCTCTACCAGCTCCTGAGGGAAATAGCTGACTCTTTAGCTGCTAAATGCTCCACCATGTTCACCAGCTAGTCTCTCAGTGTGTCTGTCTGCTGTTTGCTGCTGAGCAGTTAGTGTACAGTGGCCTTTTAGAGCTTTGACACTGAAAACAGCTGCCGGCTGTGGAAGAAAATGATGCTATGAGAGTGCTGAGAGTGAACCAAAACAGTAAGGTTGTAGGATGGAAAACCACAACAGTGAGCTAAAAAATGCTATGAAGCTCTGCAGAGCTGAAGGGAACTGCAGAATCAGTTCATCAGCACGAGTGACCCTTTTCACATACAAGTAGTCTTGTGATTCATTGTTAAAATAAAAATATTGAGCCGCTCTAACACTAGTCGACAAGTTCAATTAAACCACAATTACAGTAAAATAATGCTAGTGTGAGGACACATTGGATATTTATCTGCGTTTAAACCGTTAATCAGAAATGATTTAGTAATGTTTCTTTTTTTTTCTTTGTAGAAAATGACCATAATAAATCAGTAGGAGGTTTCTGATTGCTGCTGATCAATGCTCTGTTACATAAATGGCTGCTGACATTTCAAGCTTTCAACACGGGCAGAGTCAGCCTTGCTCTGTGTTTTAGCTGGGAATGCTCCAACCACCCACCTGAACTACCCACCATGTGCTTTGCTTTATTTCTCTAAGTGAGTGTAAGTGCACTCACTTAGAGAGCGCATGCGTTTGAGAGATAGATTGAGCTTCAGACTCTGAAAGATGTTTCTACAACATTATATTCACTAACAGTTGATATCTGACATCTTACTAGCTGTTTCTCAGTTTTCCACAGGAATTAAAAAAACAAGATAAATCAGTGAATGAAGGACATGCTAAATAGCATTTCCTGCTAGCCTGAGTGGTGTGGTATCCACTCACCTCATCAGTGGAGATGTTTAGTCACTTAAAATATACAAAATAAACATATAAACATACATATTCTCATTGTAATGGTATGCAGCCTTGGGTCTTATGTCTGGAGTATCAGTTACCTAACTTGTGATTCAAATTTCATAGAATTAGCTAAACCAAACAATGCTGTTGGATTACATGCAAAATGTTGTAGTTTCACTGTGGACATAGTCTAAGTTTTCCTATTGCTATTTTCTGTTACAATGCTTAAAAAGTTCCTACATTACTGATCTTTAACTCTGTGTATCAGTGGGAGTGGCGGTGAACTGACCCACCTGCAAGAAGACTTTCAGGCGGTCCAGAGGAGCAGTTCCTGTCCGGGACACAGCCCCTGCCATCGCTCCAGCAACCAGCTGCCTCCACACCAGACCTGACCGCCGCTCCTTCTCTGAGAACTCATCTGGCACCGTCAGATGTTCCCCAATGTCAAACATCTATAACAACATTAAAGGGAAATTAAATGGCCAATCTGGATTTATTTTCAGGGGGGTATTCTTAAAGGGAAAGTCTGGTATTTTTAAACCTGGGCCCTATTTTTTTTTTTACAAATTTTGGGGTTGAAATGACTAATACTTACCAAAAGTTTTGGAATTGGTCCAGTAGATTGCCTCCAATCCGCAAACAGTCTGCAATGGCTGCAACGTAATCCTTGCGGGCAATTGTGCCTGTGAAAAGTCTGTCCACTAAAAGTGCTTGTTTTTGCCACAGACAGGCTCAGACTGTTATTCGAAGTGTCTGACAACATTATGGAAAGGATCCCTACAGAGACAGACCGTTTGTTAAAGAGTGAGATCCTTTTAGACAGCCATTGCAGACCGCTCGCAGATGCCAGCGGAAGTGATCTACTGGACCAATTCCAAAACTTTTGGTAACTATTAGTCATTTATACGCCAAAATTTAGAAAAACAGGGCCCAGGTTTAAAAATACCAGAGTTTCCCTTCAAGCCTCTTTATTGTGAAATTGATACAAGATTCAATTCAATTTTATTTATATAGCACCAAATCATAACAGCAGTTATCTCAGGGCTCTTTTCATATAGAGCAGGTCTAGACCGACTCTTTATAGTATTATTTACAGTGAAAAAAAAAAGTTTCTTTGAAGAAAATACTACAATAAACAGTTTGCTTCATCCTCTGCACCCCTACCTACCATATATACCACATCACTAAAGACTACACAATCTACATCTATCTTTACAATTAACGTTATGGATGAACATACTGACTAGCTATCACTATGTGTTGTTTAACCACTCTTGTGTGTTCTGTCTCATCTGTCCTGTCCTTTCCTGTTTTGTCTTGTTCTGCTCCATATGTCCTGCTCCTGTTCTCAGAAGTGTAAAAAATGTAAATACTGTCAGGATGTTATCACTGTCATCATTATTAACTGGAACATTACTATCACTGGAACCTGGTGACTCACATGGGAGTGTTTCCAGTAGTGGACGATCTCCTCCATGTTGTGGAAAGGGTTGAACAGGAAGTGGTCACGCCATTCAATCCAGTCAATGGTCATAGTGCCATCCTTGTCCATACTGGGAGAGAGAGTTACACCACAATATTAGAGCACAGAACAGGGCCATGAGCAGTTCACTATGGCTTCTAGCATCCCTCTTTAAACAGCTGAATGACTTAATGTTTCACCCAAACAAACAGAAAGCTGAATCTGAATAGCAGGTACTAAAAGGTTAGAAAGCATTATTTTGGATGGCAATGACAAAGTGAGTTGGCTGATTGGACAATCGGCCATCCAACAGTAGTCAAAAGCAAGACATTTTGATGACTGCTGGCCAGATTGTCATGGCATTTGGTATGGACTAGAGATCAGCTTCTTCTCTCAGGCTGTGAGACTCTTCAACTCCACCTCATCTTCCTCACACCATCATTAATAAAATAAATTATTAATTTTGTTAAAGAGTAAGATCCTTTCGTCTTCCTGCAACAACTCAACATCTCGCAAGATTTCAGAGCGAGACTTTCTGTTTCTGGTTAAACAAATAGGATCTTACTCTTTAACAAATAGTCTGTCTCTGTAGGGATCCTTTCCATAATGTTGTCAGACACTTAGAATAACAGTCTGAGCCTGTCAGAGGCAAAAACAAGCACTTTTAGTGGACATATGTTTCATGGGCGCAATTGCCCCAAAGGATTACGTTGCAGCCATGCAGACCGTTCATGGATGCCGGCGGAGGCGATCTACTGGACCAAAACCTTTGGTTAGTATTAGTTATTTAGACCCCAAAATTTGTAAAAATACAGCCCAGGTTTAAAAATACTGAAGTTTACCTTTAAATCTGTGAAATTTGCACTCTGCTGTCCTGTTATGTTTTTCTGTTTTTCTTTTGCATGTCACCATCACTCTTTGCACTACCCTCAGTCCCACTACTACCTCAATTCTACTACCTCTATAGTGTATAACTATATCTTATCTTTGTAAAATAGCGTATTGTTTGTTCCATCAGTGTTACTACTTTTGAAGTGTCTTATTCTATTTGTTCTATTTTATTATCTATTTTCTATTTTATTCTATTCTAATATATTTGTCCTATTTATATGTTATTGTGTTTGTAGCATCGAGGGGGGCAGTCCTGTATTGTATGATGACAATAAAACCTTGAACCTTTGATATTCATGGTTCCATGGTTCTAAAGGACTTTAGTGACCCCTCTAAAACCCAAGCTGTAGCAAAGTATTGAAGTGGTAACCCCTCCCTTTGACACAACCTGAGCTCACACATTTAAAGAATTCATTATCAGAGTGCCTCGGATACATTCATACTTTGTATACACGATGGACTTCCATTCTTAGTAAACTGGACAGTCATTGTTTTTTCATTCTTATTACTTAATTTTCTACTTTTTTACTTCAATATTATGAATACTACGACCCAATGCAGCACTCCCTATTTTTTTCTTCAAATAGTCATTTGGGATCGACGAGGTTGGGGGTAGTGCTCTGTTAAAAGTCCTGTCAGAACCAATCGCATCGGATGAAAATCCATTGTATTTAATCATGTTTAACAGCCGGAGTCTCTGAGACCCCAAACTGAAGTAATGTGACATTTTCTGTAGCAGACTTATGAAACATGTCATCATTCAAAACCTTGTTTATAAGCAATTTTCATAAAATCAGGAAAAGTCATGAAGTATCAAACTAATAAAAAAAGTTAAATGTTTTTGAGCTGTTTTTTTCTGGTATTTTCTGTCTTTTACTGTGCTCTCTCTCTCTCTCACACACACACACACACACACTACCTCTGCAGTATCTTGGAGGCCTGTTCCATGGTGACCTTCACTCCAAGCTTGTGCAATGAGTGCTGGATCTCCCCCACATCAATTCGACCTACAACAGGAGGGGTTCACACCTTTGTAAACCGCAGTTTGTTCAGTCAACATAAAGATGATATTCAATGTATTTTATGTGCATCACTGGAAAACAAGTAGCAGGAAGTGACAGAGAACTTAAGTGTGTGTGTATGTGTGTGGGTGTGTAGCGCGCCCACACCATCGTTGTTGCGGTCAAGACTGTGGAACATAAGCCGCAGTCTCTTCTCATGTGCCCACAGGTACTGGGAGAACTCCTGGAAGTCCAGCAAACCATCATGGTTGATGTCGCTTTCGAGGACTATCTGTGGTGGCAGAGGGAGGCTGTCAGTCATTCAGCAGGGAGTACAGACGGGTACAGATGGGATGGAGCAGGTAGAGATGGTGGAGGTAGAGATGTACACGTGAGGGTGTGTTGGTAATGTAGATGGCATGGAAGTGACACGGGTTGGGGGGTGTATAGAGAGTGCAACAGATACACAGGTGAGAAGAGAAGAGGACAGAATGTAAGGCACTGTGCTCCCTGTGAAAGCCAAGAAGTAAACCACATCTTACCTGGCTGTACACATAATCTCTCCTCTCTTGATTAGGACACAGAGAGAAAGAGAGACAAATAATACACGACTAGTGCACAGAAGGGTGGAAAAACACACTCATATACTGTTACTTTTCTATGCCTTAACTGAAGTACAAGTACACTTACTAGTGCAGTAACATTTAAATAGTCTAGTCACTTTTGACTACTTTTTGGCCTTTGGTAGCAACGACTTTTAAAAGGTCTTCATCACCCACAAAACATGCAACATTTTCATTCACATTCATCTTCTGCTCTAAACTGATGGCTAGAGACTGACAACAACTGATGAAACATGGTTCTGTATTTAAGGAGGTTGTGTTTTCAGTCACATTTGTTTGCCTATTTGTTACCAGGATACCTAAAAACTAGTCAACACACTTCAGTGAAATCGGTGGAAGGATGGGCCACAGAGCAAGGAATAATGGATTAGGTTTTGGTGCAGATCCAGAATTTTTTCAAAGAATTTCTTTGTACACTTTGCCCTAAATGTTTCACCCCTGATATGCTGCTTAGTAATTTGCAGTATGTAGCATGATCTGTCACAAGTGCCTCAACCTTTTATATTTTAAGTGGCATTGAGCCTCTCAATCTTCAGATGTATAAAAATGTCCTGTAGTTGGAGCGCAGTTTTACTTCAGTCCCCTTTAAACATGAGAGCCCTCAAAAGTCAAAGGAGTGCCTTCAGCTAATTACCCCATGCCACTGTGTATGCTTTTGTACTTGTGAGAACCAGTTAGATTTTTAGACTTTGGGAATGAGGACACTTCTGTAAAGTGATTTAAGTTTGGCTGGCCCTCATTTTTCCAGGGGCTTCATGTATAATTAGCGTAATTTATGACATTCATTAACACAGTTTCAGATTTTCTGCAAACCCCGCTAGTATCTCTCCAAAGACTTATATGTTGCCTGCGAAGAGAAGCTTGCCTGCTTGCGTTTGTATTCAAAGTGGTGGAGGCAGATCAGAAAATGCTTATGTAGGTCATGACAATGCAATATGTTATTGTTTAGTTTGAAGGATTTGTTGAATATTGCCTGGTTAGACCTCTGAATTGCTGCCAACATAGGCCAGGGCCTATATTTATCAAACTTTGAAGAGTTTTAAGAATGTGCTATAGTGCCAACTTAGGAGTAAAAAAGAGTTATTTGCTGAGTGTGAAGAATAAGACAAAATATCAAGCAACTTACTCCTAGTGACAGTGAAGGAGGAACATTTAAGAGCAGCTCTCAAGTGATCATGATTTATCTTATACATATAGAAACGCAAGAACAACCTATATTAAATGCTTACAAGTTTGGGTTATGGTAAGCCCAGGTTACAGGCTGTGAAGTTCCTGCAGTAGAAATTGAGTCTTGATTGTATGTAATAGAGAGCCAGACTGACAAATCAGTTGTCAGCCAAAGTCAGCAGTGTAGCAGGTTTGTTTCACACATAGACTGTTAAAATATTCATCCACAAAGGCTTAGATTCCTCTGCAACTGGGACAGGTTGTCTTGGTGTTATAACCAGACTACACAAATTAGACCTGAAAGAGGTTGATTCATGACATGAAATGACAGTCTCACTCACGGGGTCTGACTGCACTGTTTTATGGTATCATTACTATTTAAAGGCATAACAGTGGTTGATACCACAGTGACCTTCTGCAGTCTGCGGCAGGGCTCTCAACATTTCATATACCATACTATACTATATATTGATTATATAAAACACTGCTATATGTACTAATGTTGAGGGTGCATTTTGTCTGGTAATATCAACAAGTCCTCCAACCTTCATGACGTTTGTCAATGACTCCCAAAACGACATATACAGGATTACTGGTCGCAGTTTGGTTAGGTTTAGGAAAAGATCATGGTTTGGGTTAAAATAACTACATTAGTTACGTAACTTAAGTTACCTAGGCTGCGTAAGTTAAAATAAGTCAACGTTGACTTTTGGTTTCACACGGTACACAAACAGCGGCCTCCTGGGTGAAAGTCCTGTGTTGTTTGACCCATCCGTCCACCCCAACCTCCTCACTACGTGGACTTTGTCGCTCTTTATAGGTCCCCGCCTAACAATAAACTTAAATATGGGTCGTAATAAGTTCAGTGTTTATAGACTTTAACATCGATTTCTATATAGATAATATATATTTTGATAACAATATGGTAACCTGTTAACAATAAAATGGTTATATCAGTGCAATATTTAGATTAAAAAATGTTAATATGGGGTAATAACCTGATAATAATGAGGTACCATATGTCGATGTTTTCACAATATTATAGGCTACTATCAGTGTAATACCTTCAAAATCACATGAAAATTCTTTGAAGTCAAAATTGGTAATTACTATATTATAATGCTGAAATTCATCTTCGCTTATGTTCCGTTTTGTGAGAAACATATTTTCATTCATTATTTTCAGGTGTGGCTGAGGTTGCGGGTTCGTTTGTAACCAAATCATCTTTTCACGTTATGTAAGGTAAACAATGGTGAATATCCCAATAAAAATGAATGTTCATAAAAGGTATTTCTTTGAAGTTTGAAATGTAAAATATGTACAAGGCATCAACAGTATCAAATGCGTTTAGTTGAAAGTAGTGAGAAATGAAATAGAAACAGGTAGTTTAGCATTTCGCGGCCCTGATTCAGGGTTATTACACAGAAACTAGAAACAGTGTTTTATTTGTACAGTTTTACCTTGAAACAAAAGGGAATGTTTGGAACATAAGGCAGGATGAATTTCAGCATTATAATATAGTATAATAGTATACAGAACGCAGCTTCATGGTTTTTTTCCCCATGTGACTTTTTTAAATCCAAGAAGCTTCATACACAGTGCTGTAAAAATTTTGATATAAGGGTCAGACTGCAACCTCAAGCTTCTAAAAGTTAGTTGCAGCTTTTCTAAATTTAACTTGAGGCATAGTGCTGACAGAAAAAGAGACATACAACCAGACAACAAATACCAGGTATTGATTTTTAGTGTACTGATACTTCACTGACACAAAAAGATAAACTTTTGCCACTAGGAAGATAAAATAGTGTAGCCTACAGTGTAAAAAGAGTGTAATACAAAATAATGTAAGCGAATGAGGCTCCATAATCTTCCTTATACATTGTTAATAAAGAGGCTGGTTGGACTGAAGTGAGTTGATTCAAGATGTTATGTTGTAGCTACATCCCCTGCTATCTTTCTGTTTCTTGCATTTGTATCTAAAAATATGAAACATATTTAAACATGTTTTGCTATAAGCTAGTCCAATATGAATTTACCACTCCACCACTGCATATGTCTTTCCTGCACGCTAATAAAGCAGATGTGAATGGGACAGAGTGGGCTAGAGGTGTATGTGTTGGAGCTGTGTGTGTGCACCTGTCCTAGCATCAGCCTGTTTCACTGTCACTGTCTGAGTGATAACACCGGCCGTAGCCTCACCTCCTCTGCCTCTCCCCGGTGTAAACCACGAGCTGCCAGTCCGGTCCTCAGCTCATTGATGTCAACCCTGCCGTCTTTATTCAAGTCCAGCTGCTTGAACAGCTCCGCATATCTCCCCTCTCTGTCCGGGTCCAGAGACGCTCCGCTATCTCCGTTTTCTTCGTGTCCTCCGTGGCGAGTCTGGGCGCAGAACCGCTCCTCGTCTTCGCCCATGTGAAAGAGAGACTGCTAATTTCACAGCCGAGCATAACACTGTCAGAACCGAAATGAGTGTCCTTGTTTGCAGAGAGACCGGATCGGTACCTCACACCATAACGAGAACAGGGATGGCTAAATGGAGGAGAGCTGAACGTGGCTGCGCTGTTCGTCCGCTTCTTCTGCTGAGGCACTTCCCTCCCGAATGGATAGATGGATGGACGTGGCTTAGACGAGCTCTCGTGAGATTAATCCCCGTGTCAGTTACATACTCATAAGCGCAAATCCATAGAGTCATTCAGATGAATTAAAGTTTCCGTCATAGGAGGAACTCGCGAATGAGGAGCCGGCTTTACCGCAGTCTCTCAAACCAGTGCTGACACATCTGTGTGCGGACGAAGAGCCTGATAGCCGGCAGGTTCTATCTGCGTATTATTTGTATTTTCAATCAGTACGGTCAAAAATGTCAAACCAACATCAAGGGAAAATGACTAAAATGCATTTTCCTCCACACATTAATCCACCCACTCTCTCTGACGCCTCGCGGCTCTGCTGCATCACGCGATACGCGTGCGCGTCGCATGGCATCTTCGGCGCGCGCGCTCCCGGCAGTTCGCGCTGCACACTCCAGCGCGCGGACGGTGACAGAGAACCGTTTACTACAACTATGTGGACGACAAGTTTTATTTTTTTGACCCGGTAGTGTGATGAATACAGCACTTAAAATACTCGTCAGCTCAAGAGGAGTGTCTAAGTCTAATAACCATAGGTATGAGTCACGAGTTTCAGCTTTAATAAGATGGTATTTCAGTTAGGCTATTATTTAGTTATTTTTCACATGCTAAATCATCATTTCAATCTCATTTTTGTGAATTTGTCCGTTGTTTACATTATACAATTAAGAACTTTCACACAGTCTGCATTTAACTTTATTCTTTATGATTTATTTATGGAGTTTATCATATTCTCTAATAAGAAAATCATAGAATAAACGATATATATTAAAAAATCATACCCAGGCGAGCATATATATATATATATACTGTATGTTATTACATCAGTAATAGCTAGGTTAATGATTCAAAATATAAGAATAGAATACTGAATGGTCTCTTTCTGCATAATGAGTACTTTTACTTTTGATACTCTAAATGCATTTTTTTGTTTTTGTTTGCTAATAGCCTACTTTTGCTTAAGCTAGAGTTTGAATGCAGTTCTTTTACTGGTAATGGAGTATTTTTATAGTTTGGTATTACTACTTAAAAAAGTAATGAATTATCACTGGAGTTGTATTTACTTTGTAGTAGTAAAAATAGCACATACAGTAGTACATACATAATAATAAGTGAAAGATCTGAATATTTCATCCACCACTGATGTTAAAGTTGTGTTAGTTGGCATCACTGTGTGAGTAAAATGAGCCACTGATAGCTTATTGGCTATTAATAGCATTAATAATGGGGATTGTGAGCTGTGACGTGCAGCAAAGGATAGTGAAGTGTCTGGTCAGCACTCACAGGATAGGACTGAGAGAGAGACAGAGAGATTAAAAAGGACCGTCAGTATTTCATTATTGATGTCACATGGACTTTAATAGTTAAATATTTGTATTTACATTTTAGAATGTGAATTCTGTTGATTGCAAAACAACCATGCCTCTTATAACATTCAATTATTTCATTTTAATTTTATTGTCATCAGAAAACAACATGTGAAATCCCCACCTCTAACAATTTGTGGCTATTCAGATTCATTAGGAGAAGAGGCGATGTGGACAGACACCAACTACAGATGGAGTGTAAAGGACTTTTTATTATGGTGGTAAATATACTTAGACTACAAATAGAGAGAATAAGAAGAAAGAAGGGTAATTAACAGCAGGCTGAAAAGCAGTTTCACTGACCTCTTGTGGCTAAACGTGTCAGTCTGAGAAGTGTGCTCTGTTGAGAACTTCAACCACTGGAGGTCAGAAAATATAGGATTTTCAGTTGGTGTTACTGAAAGTCACTTTTTACAGTATGGGTGTCATTCCCCTTCCAAGTGACTAAGGTGGATCTCATTTGTTGAGTGGGTTTGTAATACCATATATGGATTATAAACATATAAACTTCAGTTTTACTGTGGCCTTTTCTGGTTTTGTGGCTGAAGAAATGGAGAAATAACAGACACTGAAAGTAGTCATTGTGTTAGAGCACACTATACCAAGGAAGGTTATGCTTGGTCTCTTCAGTTACCCAGTGAAACAATACATTCCGCCAGCACTTAGATGTGTTTACGCATCAAAGAAAGGGTCTCACTGCCAGCCAGCGCAAAGGAAAAGAAAGATGTGCAAGAAATGAGAGCGCTGGACCACTTGTCTTGTTCCACTCAGTAACTTTTATTCAAAAAATAAAAAACTCTGATAACACTACATCCCCCTTTCTGTGTGTGTACTGTACTGTCAAATAACGATCTTTAGGAAGGTGTTTGTTTTACCTATTATTATTATTAGATTATTAATAGATTAATAATAGTCATTTGTGCCATTACCTTGTTTCAACTTAAACAAACAATATATCACATTCAACAGAAAAATAATTTTGTTCATTTTTTCCCCATCCGGCCGCATAGTATTTTAACTCAACTTTTATGTTCACCTAAACTAGTATCCCATATCCAAGTAATTCAGACACTACAAATCTTATCATTCAGCAGACTAAGTTACTAATACTGTCGGAAAGAAAAACATAAAAAAAATAGATGAAGTTATAATATTATTTTGATTAGATTTAATTGATAACTGTTATTTGTGCAGTTTCATATTTCTAACATTTTGGATTTGTTTTATTATTGTGTTGTTGTATATACAGTAGGTCTGCTCAGTGCCTGAAAGGTGGCAGTACCCTAATTCAGCAGTTGCATGATATGATCATCACGTGTCTTGGATATATTTATCATTTTACTCATATCTAATATAGCCCACTTCAAATGTATTTTTGCATGCATTTCATTACATACATGACATAGACGCAGTTACACGGGTATTTTTTTCCCCACCCGTATTCCGAAGACAGACACCTACTCTCCCTCTGATTGGCTCTGACCCTGACATTTTTTTTCTAACCCTAACCATCTCACTCCTCAGCCTAAACCTAACCCACAAAGACAATGAACACTGGCCAATCAGAGGCAGAGTAGGGCAGCTCTTAGCGGAATGCTGGTGGGGGAAAAAAATAAAAAATAAAAATCAAGCATTACATGGGTGTTCAGGGGTGCTCAGACTCACCAGCAGGTGGTGGTACACAATAAGAAGTAAGGGTACTCATGTGGACAAAAATCAGAAGTACAGGTACCCAGTACCGGTGAGTACCGGCACATTTCAGGCACTGGGTCTGCTTAATAAACTTATTGCAGTAACAATTTTTGTTTATGCCTGTTCTTATGTGGCTTGTGAGGCTTTTTAGTTGCAGCTCATCCAAAGTAGGATGCAGTAAGGTAGGCCAGTGAAAGCCTCAGTCGGTAGGTGGTCCTCATTGCCAAAGGGAATATCTGTGTCACTCCCATCATCTGCATTTTCTTCCTCCACCAGTGGTACTTTCCACATCATTGCCAGGTTGTGAAGGACAACGCAGGCCCCAGCTACAGCTCTGTCAGGCTCCATTAAGATGCCAATGACCAAAGGAAAGCATGTAGGTTATTGGCTTGGGGCATAAAATAGGCTAGTGTAGCACTGTTCGCGCTACGGGGTATCCTAACAGAGTAATGAACACTCTCATACACTGGAGCTTTCACTGCACACACGATTTATTAACCCACAAGCTCCTGCCATGGCCTCAAACATGTCCAGAAATGTCTGTGGGTCATCCTGAGCGGCCATTTTGGGCAGGGAGAGGCTGTGCAGCGGTGTGGACGTGGCCGGTCGTTCTGCCTGGGCCAACAGGTGCTCTAGTACCGTGGTTTGTCTCTCAGCCTGTGCCTATAACAACTCCATTTGCTGCCGGTTCACACTGGCTTGTTCGTTGTGCATCGCCGCAAGCTCTCCTAACATCATCCCCAGGGTGGCTATGGGTTGGACCGTTGGTTGCTCCGACATTACTGTGTCCACAGGCCTCCGTCAGTGCCCCACGTTGGGCGCCAATGTAGCACTGTTCGTGCTACGGGTACCCTAACGGAGTAATGAACACTCTCATACACCAGAGCTTTCACTGCACATGCTTAATCGTCGTCAGGTAATTAACGTCATTACTTCACAATACACGAACATATTCTATTACAAATAATTTCCTGAGCACCTATACACATCTATCTAACACTCTTTAACCACATTAACCATTATTATGAGGGGACTCATACCTGAAAAGGGAGTAGTTAAGTGAAAGATGCACGGACACAAACTTTGCTCAGATCGTGCGTAATGACTAAAAGAAGGAAAGCGAATCGTCCCTTAACGTAGCGCAGCAGCTCTACGCTCCCCCTGCTGGAGCCCTTTGGTAACTACTCCTTCTGCATATTATTCCATCCATCACACACACACGATTTATTAACACTTTTACAGGTAATCACGTTCTAGCTGACGTCCCACTTCTTGTCACCGGTCCGTCAGCTCTTCCCCTTCTCTTCTCCAAGGTTTGTTTGGTGATTCCTCCATCCCGTCTTGTGTTCCCTCTGTGTCTTTCTGGGTCTCGCCTGTCCTGCGCAGGTGATGCTACTAAAGAGCACATGGTGTTGATTACTCAATCATGTTCACCTGCTGCCTAGAGTGCAAGCACTGACACACTGCGCCACCCCCCCCTTCCCTTTCCTCTGCAGCTGAGCTCTCTCAACCAAACCCCACCGCCACAGCTAGGTTTCAACAAGGTTAGAAGCCTCTTATGGTGCATGTCACCTTAGTCTATGTCATAGCCTGCATGCCCGGCACCACAAGGGTCTTAGGGGGCTTAGCCCCCTCAGTTGTATTTTCCCCCTCTGTTTAAGCTTTATGTATCTATAGAAAAATATCAAAAATTCCAATCACATTATTTTAGAACTATCAGAGCCCAGACATAAACTACTAGGCCTACATGTGCAATAATAATATTTATCAGCACAAAGCCAGACCAACAATAGGCCCTGATAAGAATTTCAGTCTGCTTTTAACACTGATTTGTAAAATATATAGCCAAAATAAAGTAGGCAATGATGTTTGAATGAAATATAATTGGATACCTCTTTGTAAACAGGCCCAGCGGTTCTTCAGAACACCAATGCACTGCATTTTTGGTCTATGTGTGAGCAGAATTGTAACACAATTTGAGCGTTGATTGAGTGGTATCCCTTACTGTTCACAAAGTCATTCTTATTGTTTTTTGGTCCCTTGATTCTGATGTGGGTGCCATCTACACAGCCAAGTATATCGGGGAAACCATCTATCTGGTAGAGATTCTGGTGGGTCATGTTGGAAACTTAAGCTGTAACTTATGCCTACAGTGGAACGATTTCAGCTGGTGAAACCCTTAAAATGTTAGTAGCGCGTAAACTCTAACTTGAGTTAGAAATTACGTTCAAACTAGGCTACGTTTTAACTTACGCATAGCTGGTGCAACTCAGTGCAGGTCGGTTGGGCCTGTTGGTCACACCCCACACACTTAGTAGATCTGCTTAGGGCTGCAACCTGACCCTTGGGAGAATGCTGGTCCATGCAGATCATATGGTCCCTTTTAGACCCAGCTCCCGACCTTCCGGCGTGAGCCAGCTCTGTCTACTCATCTAATGGTAAGTTAGTATGATGAGTCAACCCATACAGATACAGTAGCTAACGTTAAGTGGCGAGCATATGGCAAGCCCTTTTAACATTTAATCAGTAGGGCTGACTAGTAGCGATTTAGTTTTCACTAGTGAAAATTACATTTCGACATGTCAAATGGCATTTTGACATGTCGAAATGTTAATTTAAGATATCTGTAAAACAATTGTGACATGTTACAAATATATTTTCACATGTAGAAATTACATTTCGACTAGTCAAAACTAATTTACAGATATCTTTAATTTAATTATAGATATCAGTAATTCCTTTTTCACTAGTAAGAATAACGATTACAGATATCTACAATTTAATTTTGACATGTCGAAAAAGGATTGTGACTAGTGGAAATGTAATTTCCCATTTCAGATATCAACAATTGCATTTGCGATATGTCCGACATATCAACAAACCATTTTGGATATGTGGGCGTCATACCATTAAAATACTACAAAGCCATTGGTCGACTTTTAAATAGGCTTTGTCTACCTCATGACTATTCAACAAATGCTAATGCTTTGTGAAAACGCACGCTATTTTCCGTTGGCAACACATCTACCGATCCCCAGTCCAGTCCAATAGGTGGCAGTAATGCACCTATAAACTGGTTTACCAACCGCCATTTAAACTCGAAGAAGAAGTTGAAGAAGTTGAACATGGCAGAACAAGTGATAATTAAAATCCAACAGAAATGTTTTGCCATTGAATGGGCATATGAACAAGGTGTAGACCTATGCGGTCTGAGGGAACTATGTGCCATAGACGCCTTGATTGTCAACATAACAAGAATTGCTGGCCAACTTTCTACAGAGACAGCAAATGAATTAAGAGGCAACCTTCTGGAGATGAGAGACATGATTTTGCATTCGCAACGAGATTCCCCGGTGGCCTTCTCTGTTAGTCGAATTTGTTCTGTTACAGTAATGTTAGCTGTATCTGTAGTCGACTCATCTAATGGTAAGTAGCAAGATTAGTTGAATTACTCTCTAGTGCGCAATGCTTATTGCCGTGTTGATTGGACAGCTGTTCTGGCAGAAAACCCTGCACCTGGAGTGGGAGTTGAGAAAGCGTTCAAGCAAGCCAGCCACACTCCAACTACCCAGGCATGAACCAAGGTAAGTGACTAGGACAGCTATCAATCATGGATTAATTAATTAACTAATGAGCCCAGGGTGTAACAAACTATATAATATTTGTTTTGAATAAATGCTCTGTGGCAAAGAGTAAGTTTAAGCTAGCTTAAGCTATGTAAACAGCTAGCTAGCTTACGTTAGCTGTGCACGGCAGAGAGAAGAGTGAAAGTAACGCTAAACAATGGCATTGGGTTTTTCTATGCAACTAGTTAGCTAGCTACTATGTGTGTACAACAGTGCAGAGGAAGACGGACAGAGGCAGCAGGAATGGAACATTGTCAGAGGGGAGAAGAGATATATGGATAATAGAGACGATGAGACACAAGTGCAATCTTCAGAAATGAGATCATCTCATGTTCTCATGATCATCTCACTAAATACAAACACCTTCTTTCTTTTGAGGACCCAAGGGACAAGGACAGGATTTCAGTTGAGTTTCTGGAGTACCAGATGCTGGAGAAAACTGACATACCTGAAACCGTCTGGAAAAGTGCCCTGGTGAGTGTTGGAGAAGAAGACCAATTCTATCGTATGGAACTCATCTCATGGTAAGTTAGCAAGATGAGTCGATTACCCAGACACAAGTACAATCTTCAGAAATGAGACTGTGGTAGTGGGGTGTGGTTGAAGGCACTCAGCTGCAGAGGAGAGGGGAGGTGGGAGTGACGCAGGGAGGCGGCGCCTGCAGTCTAGGCAGCAGGTGTAGATGATCTGGAAATCAAGTCCTTGTGCAGTGGTGCTTGTCCTTGTTGTGTATTGGGGACACCTGCTGAGGAGAGGAGAGCCACAGAGAGACAGCAACCAGGACAAAGAGACACCAGAGCAAGCAGATAGTAAGCGAGACCAAAGGAGCTGGCAGAGGACAAAGGGACGCCAGCAGTGTGTGTGATTTGCGAAAATGTGAATACAACTGTGTCCAGTGGAAATCCTGTGTGCTGTGTGTCTGTTCATCCATCAGTACGACCCCATAGCAGTAACCTTGCTACATTGGCACCCAACGTGGGGCACTGATGGAGAACTGTGGGCACAGCATGTCAGAGGAGCCGGCGGTACAGCCAGTAGCTGCCCTATGATGCTAGGGGAACTCGCGGCTATGCACAGCGAGCAAGCGAGCGTGAACCGGCAGCAGATGGAGTTGCTCCAGGCTCAGGCTGAGAGACAGACCCAGGTGCTGGAGCACCTGCTGGCCCAGTCGGAACGACCGCTCGTGTCCACTCCTCTGTGCAAGATGTCAGCCCAGGAAGACCTTCAAACATTTCTGGAGATGTTTGAGGCCACAGCAGGAGCATGCGGCTGGCCGGCAGCGCAGTGGGCAGTATGCCTGTGTGGTGGTGGGGTGTGGTCGAGAGTGCTCAGCTGCAGAAGAGAGAGATGGGGGAGTGGCGCGGGGAGTCAACACCTGCAGTCTAGGCAGCAGGTGGGGATGGTTTGTGATAATCAAGAGTCTGTGCTCTTTAAGTAGGGACACCTGCTGAGGAGCCAAGAAGGAACCACACTAGAAGACAGCAGGAGAGCAGGAGAGCAGGAGAGACCAGAGCGGACGGAGAGCAGTTGGAGAGCAGCTGACAGTGACTGAGGCAGACGTGATCGGCTGCCAAACTGAGGCAACTGACAGGGCCACCAACATAATGTATTGACGCATTTGAAGTGTCAATAAAACTGTCAACTGTGGAAAGTCCTGTGTGCCTGTGCCGCCATCAGTGAACCCAGTAGCACTTACCCTGCTACAGCCTGCTTCCGCTGCTGCGGTGAGACGCAGACGGCAGCATTCAGTTTGCCAGCAATGTCGAGTGGTCAGGAAAGCCATCCTGGACAGGATGGGCTGCACGCCGGAGGAGCACCGCCACCGCTTCCGCCCTGCTAGGATGAGCCCAACAGACCGTCCTTTTGCTTACACCCAGCAACTACGGGATGCTGCGTTATGCTGGTTGGCATAACGCGGCTCTGGTGGAGAGCAGCGGATGCTGGTGCTGATGGTGGTGGAGCAGTTTGTGGAGGGGCTCCAGGGGGAACGTCAGAATGGGTCAAGTGCCACTGGCCGGGGAATCTGGAAACCGCTGTCACCCTGGCGGAGGACCACATGGCGGTGCATCCCCAGATCCAGACGGCGGAGAGACGACTGTCACCATTAAGTATCAAGGGAAATTGTATAGGGTCAAGGCTGCGGTTAGCTCCCGCCTTACGCACCCTATGGTTTTGGGAACGGATTGGACAGGGTTTGAAAAGTTGATTTGGGTGCGTGCACGATGGATAGGGACATGTGGTATATGTGCCGTGCTCAGCGGTGATGCGAGGTCGTCCGATGCTGCAGATGGGGAGGGGGAATGCAGGGGGCCACTTCAAGGGGCCCCACGGGTTCCCGAAATTGCCTCCATAGAAGATTTTCCACTTGAGCAGTGTCAGGAAGATACTCTACGCTTTGCCTTCGACCAAGTGATATCAATTGGTGGTCAACTGGTGCGCCCTGACGCAGCACAAACAAACCCGCATTTTGCAATTATCAGGAACAGGTTATATCGGGTGTGTCGTGACACCCAGACAGGAGAGGTGAACACCCAATTGTTGGTGCCAAAAAGCCGCCGGGAAATGGTTTTCCAGGTGGCTCATTATAGCCCAATGGCTGGGCACTTGGTGTGTGAGAAAACACAGAACCGGATTATGGCCCGTTTTTTCTGGCCTGGCATCTGGGTGGATGTACGCCGCTGGTGTGGGTCCTGTCCGAAGTGCCAGCTGGTAAATCCACCGGTCATCCCAAAAGCCGTTTGAACGAGTGTGTACCACCCACAGACGGATGGGCTTGTGGAGCGGTTCAACAGAACTTTGAAGTCCATGATTTGTAAGTTAATTCACGATGATAGCAAAAATTGGGATAAATGGCTGGATCCTCTGTTGTTTGCAGTGCGGGAGATGCCCCAGGCCTCCACGGGGTTTTCCCCCTTTGAGCTTATGTTTGGCCGGAGACCACGAGGGGTGCTGGACCTGGTTCAGGAAAACTGGGAGGAGGGTCCCAGCACCACCAAAAAATGAAATTCAGTACGTCATGGACCTGCGAGCAAAACTCCACACACTAGAGCAATTGTCACGGGAGAATTTGCTGCAAGCCCAGGAACGTCAACAGCACCTGTACAACAGAGGGGCCAAACTGAGACAATTCGCACCGGGAGACAAGGTCCTTGTATTGCTTCCCTCTGCCAGCTCAAAATTACTTACCAAGTGGTAAGGGCCCTTTGTGGTCACACGACGAGTGGGCAAGGTCGACTATGAGGTGGTACATTCAGACAGGGGAGGGGGCACCCAAATTTATCACCTGAATCTCCTTAAGGATGGAAGGAGGCAGAGAATGTGGCTTTGGTGGTGGTGAAGGAGAGGGATGAGTTGGGTCCTGAGGTTCCGACCTCGGGGGGCCCGGCCTCCCTGCCTTGCGATGACCATCTCTCCCTGTCCCAGAGAGCTGACACTGCCAGTCTGCAACAGCGGTTTGCTGATATGTTCTCTCCTCTGCCAGGACGCACCACTCTCATAGAGCACCATATTGAGACGCGCTGGGCGTGACGGTGCGGTCACAACCCTATCGGCTGCCTGAACACAAGAGGAAAATTGTTCAGCGGGAATTGAAAGCCATGCTGGAGATGGGGGTAATAGCAGAGTCACACAGTCCCATCTTTCTTCACCACCAAAACGATAGGACTACACCAAGCACTATCAGGTTCTCTGTGGACTATGAACTCCTGGACTGTTTGGGTACTGCTCGATTTTTTACGACACTGGATTTGACCAAGGGCTACTGGCAGGTTCCCTCATCTCCAGAGTCCAGGGAAAAGACGGCTTTCTCCACTCCATTTGGTTTGTACCAATTTGTCACACTTCCATTCGGGTTGTTCAGGGCTCCAGCTATGTTCCAGCACCTCATGGATCGGGTGCTGCGTCCGCACACTGCCACCTACTTAGATGATGTGGGCATCTACAGTGACAGCTGGGCGAAGCATATGCAGTGGGTGTGCTGGACCCAAAGAAGTGTGCAGTTGGACGGAGGGAGGTACGGTATCTGGGTCACCTCTTGGGCGGCGCGGCCTGAGTCGAAAAAGCAGGTGAGGCGGTTCTTGGGGATGGCAGGGTACTATCAGTGATTCATCCCAGGGTTTGCGGACCTGGTGAGCCCCCTGACCGACCTGATCCGAAAGGGTGCCTCAGATCCGGTCCAGTGGACGGAGCAGTGCCAGGGGGCGTTTGAGAGGGTGAAACAGGCCCTCTGTGGAGAGCCACTCCTCCATACACCTAACTTCTCTCTCCCTTTTGTTCTGCAGACTGATGCTTTGAACAGGGGGTTGGGGGCCGTGCTGACCCAGCAGGTGAGGGGGTTTGACCGTCCTGTGCTTTACATCAGCCGGGAATGTTGTCGGAGAGGGAAACCTGTTACAGCACGGTGGAGAAAGAGTGCGTGGCAATCCGGTGGGTGGTCGGGGCCCTTTGTTATTACCTGCTGGGATGGGCCTTCACCCTCTGTTCACACCACGCCCCGCTCCAGTGGCTCCACCGCATGAAAGATTCCAACGCCCGGATCACCCGCTGGTATCTGGCATTACAGCCTTTTAAGTTCAGGGTGGTCCATAGGCCGGGGCCGCAGATGGCGGTAGCTGACTTTCTCTCCTGTCCTCAGGCTGGTGGTGGTGGGGTGTGGTTGAGGGAGCTCAGCTGCAGAGGAGAGGGGAGGTGGGAGTGGTGCAGGGAGGCGGTGCCTGCAGTCTAGGCAGCAGGTGTAGATGATCTGAGAAGCAAGTCCTTGTGCTATTTAGTGGTGACACCTGCTGAGAAGAGGAGAGCCACAGAGAGACAGCAACCAGGACAAAGAGACACCAGAGCAAGCATAGAGTGAACGGGACCAAAGGAGCAGGCGGACTGGAGATGGAGATCTGCTGGACGCAGTGTGTGTGATTTGCGAAAGTGTGAATAAACCTGTCTCCAGTGGAAATCCTTTGTGCTGTGTGTTCATCCGTCAGTACGACCCCATAGCAGTAACCTTGCTACAGAGACCATCTCATGTTGTTGCAATTGTCTTGGCCCAGATACAAACACCTTCTTTCTTTTGAGGACCCAAGGGACAAGGACAGGATTTCAGATGAGTTTCTGAAGTACCAGATGCTGGAGGAAACTGACATATCTGACACCGTCTGGAAAAGTGCCCTGGTGAGTGTTTGAGAGGAAGACCAATTCCATCGTATGGAACTCATCTCATGGTAAGTTAGCAAGATGTTGTGGGCACACTTGACGAGGTTAGAGCAGAGTAACCGGTAAAGAACAGTTCACCAGACTTGGGAAGGTGGCACAGCTTGTTCTATGCCTAACTCACTCTAATGCGGATGCTGAATGAGTCTTCTCAACAACTGGCCTGAACAAAACAGTGTATAAACACACTTGCACTAGATGGGACACTGTCGTCCATTATGTGCATCAAAGGAAATCCGATTGAACCATGCCGCTTCAAATACGAACCACTGGTAGAAACTATAATCAAGTCCAAGTCTGCTCCTTATAGTTGTACTAGGCCAAAATAGGCGTGTGTGAGTGAGTGAAAGAGTGTGTGTTCATGTATGTTCAGTGCATGAGTGTGGTCATGTGTAGATTTGTCTGTGTGTGTTCATGTATTGAAGTAGGATAGGTTCTTTTGTTTCTATTTGTTTATTTCTGGTTCTTGCTACATGTGAACATTCAATAAAACAGTGTAGATTTGATATTGGAAACATGTCTTTGACTTTCATTAGTGAATGAACCTGTGTGTAAAATATAAGGTCCCGCTCCTGCCACATGTGTAAGCTTCAAACTTTTTTAAACCCTGATGGTGAATTGAGTTCAGATATGTGCATGTGATGAAGTGCATCAAAATCTCACTCCAGCCAGGTACCAAAAGTTGGCAACCCTGCACATAATATAGCACAGCGCTGTTATCCGTGGTCAAAACAATCATACTAAAAATAACTATGAGCATATTGAACACCACATAACGTTAGCTACAGTAGCTCATGGGTAGTCGACTCATCTAATGGTAAGTTAACGTTACATTAGCTAACATTATTTGCGGCTATTTCATTAAAATAAAATGACAAAGTGAACAAATGTGACTGAACGTAATGTGAAAATACATTTCCTTGTCTATGAACATGATTTCTGCCTGAGTCACGTCCTGTTCTCTTTATACATCCATGGTCACATCAGATAGATTTTCATTGACAATGGAGGTTGTTTAACAATGAAGACAACAAGCAGGAAGATGTATACCAGAAAGGTGCAATCTCAATTTATGCAAAAGTGGCTCTATGGCCAACAACTAAAACATGCAAGGCAGGGAGCAACCCTGTCTGATTCCCCCATTGACTTTGAAAAGGAGCAGTCACACCACCGTTAATCTTTAGTACACTCTCAATGTTGCTGTACAGGACCTGGATCTTGGCAATGAGACCACAGTTGAACCCAAAAGCTTCTCGCGTTAATACCATTTCAGGTTTGGGAGCCGTAGCCCACCTCTTTCATAGGGCAAGTAGAGTAACCTGAGTCTCAGTCTAGATTTTTTGTTGTTCCAGATGAATTTACTAAAAA
>LKNJ01004061.1:0-36150 GCA_002120245.1 Maccullochella peelii
AACAGAGATGAACAGGTGAACGGACGTACTGTTGGTTACGAAGTGTAATCTCCATTCTATGAGTATGGGCTCTTACTCTGGTCCGCGATATGTGCGCGATGCTTAACGCCGTGTTGATCGGACAGCTGTTCTGACAGAAAACCCTGCGCGGAGCCCAGAAGGCGATCAAGCAAGTCAGTTAGTGAATGAGTGTTCATATTTGGCTGAGTAAGTGAAAGAATATTCATGTATATATTTGGCTAAGTGAGTATCTGTGGTCATGTGTAGATTTGTCTGTGTGTGTGTTCATGTATTGGCTATGTCAATATGTGTCTGGAGTAGGATAGGTTCCTGTGTTCTTTTGTTTCTTTTTGTTTATTTCTGGTTCTTGCTAGGCTACTTGTGAACATTCAATAAAATGGTGTAGTTCTGATATTGGAGTACTTCTGACCGTGTTTGACTTTCATTAGCGAATTAACCTGTGTGCCCTTTAGTGTTTGTCTAACATTGTGAAATTGTGAGTATTTCCCAGGGTGGAAGTGGCTTAGTCAGGCAATATCCTTAAATCTTACTAAGGTCCTGCTCCCGCCACATGTGTAAGGTGCATACTTTTTTAAACCCAACTGTAGGGGTAGCAGAAAGTCGCTAACAGGAGAGAGCTATGAGTGCTTAAGCAGAACTTGTGTACGCTTAAGTATATAGTGGGTAATTAGCCGCTATAGTGAAGAATATAACAAAATTAACTGAGTTTAGCTGGAGCAGCAAAATACACAACCAGTAACACAGAAGCACCGGCAACCGGAAATGAGGCAATACGCTTACGTGACATACGCATACGTATGTCACGTCCAATATGTGAAAACTATTAAAAATCAAGAAACCATTTAGATGAACTACTTAACGATTTAGACTTTAATAAAAATCCAGTGTCAGTGCAATTGTTTAATATTAAAGGAAAACTATGGTTTATTACAACTCAGGTTAGACCACTTTGTACTCAGCCAAGTATATGCTGAGATCGCGGAATGCAGCAGCAGCGCTACAAAAACATCAAATGTGGCAACATGCATATTTTGTTAGCTCCAGGCCTATTCACTTTAACTCACTGACTTAGCATTGCCTGCTCATGGTGTGGCATTTATTTATTTATTTCTACCGTGACTCACCATGTGGGGAGTTCTACTCTTTCACTCAACAGGACTCAGTGAGCAGGGCCTCTATATTACACATCTACGAGCTTACAACAAAGTATATGCTGTTATTATTCATGTTTGACAAAGTTATTGTACAGAGTTTTTTTACTCTTATCAAAGTTAGGCTTTTACCGTTCAGCAGAAGGTCCTCTCCCCACAGTGTCACCCATTGTGTGACTAGCGTATGCTGTCTAGCCCATACACATATATACGTAGACGCCACATTGACTGCTTTGGAACGTTGCTGTGATACGTCAACGCGTCTGCTATATTGGAAAGGGCAAGACTGGCCTGTAAACAAATACAAGTAAATGGTGAGCTTTTTCTGGATAAAAAGCACTATAACATTAACATCTCTCAACCAATTTCAATTAACCATTTTTATATTGTATATAACTGAATACAGTCCCCTCTCTATCAAAACCTGGCCATCGTCAGTGTTTAAGTCTGATGAAAAAATGCCTGTGCCATAGTTAAGTCAGTCAGCTCAGTGTTTGTGTGTTTACGTTTGCTTCATTTATAATTATTACTATTACTATTAAAAAATATATTTTTTTATCTTATTATGTCAAGGAAACAAATCTCCATAGTATCAGGATAAATTGTAAATAATAGAGATGAGGTTTTTACTAAAAGCCCTTTGGGGTTTCTTACTTCTCCTGCACAATCCCTGCTGTTTGAACAAAATCGGTAAATACAAATCAAATAGTGAGACACTGGCAGTCAGTCTGCTTTCTATATTTTGTTACGTATTTGTTATAATGTGCTACAGCAGCTCAAGGACAGAATAAGTACAGATAGACATAATAAAATACAAATAAAGAACAATAATAGAAGCTATACAAGTCATTAAACTACAGTACATGCGACCAGTGTTGTGCTTAGACTAACAGTGCAGTTTCGTCTCAGGTAAAGTGACATAGTCGTGGTGTAACAGTATAACATATTTACATGATATGGTAAGAAATAGTAAAAATATAGTACAATATAAAGAGTAACAACAGTGAAATATATAAGTGTAATATAATATAAAATGAGATGATTAGTAGTAGTACAGATATACAGATATGTATTACATACTATAATACAGCAGTATAGCATATTATTATTAATAGTCTATAAATACAATAAGGTGTAGTATGAGTATATTATAGTAGTAATATAATGATAATATTAGTATTAAAAAGTAAATAGTATATGTAGTATAAACAGTAGTATAATATAGTAAATAATAAAATAAAAATAGTGAGTAGTGAATAGTATACCGGTAATATAATAGTATAAGTGGTATAATAATATTAGCATAATATATACATATATATGCATATATAGTATATATATATAATGTTTTGTATATTGTGCAATTATACTCCAAATATTGCAAGAGTCAGTCCTCAATATGATATTGATTCAAATATGGACAACAAAGTGGTTAAGATTTTTGACCGGTTAAAAAAGTGAAGGGCTTTCTATCTTTTCCAGTCCGTTCTAGTCCCACCTCGTTGCCCTTTCCAATATGGCGGCGACATTGACGTACGATCCAGAGGCCAATGTGGCATCTACGTGTATACTGTATGTCTATGGTCTAGCCTGCCTATGGTGCTGCAAACCTGCATTCTGATTGGCTAGGGCTCTTCGTATTATTAACCCTTTGTGGCCTGGGTTACATTTGCTTTAATGAACACAATAATCTCCAAAAGGTTAGAGGTCTAATAAAATACAGCTATCATTTCCACCTTAATGCGTTTAATTATTGTAATTTTACATTTTAGTTATAACTTCTGGTGAAGCTTGAGATCACCACTAAAGCTCAATTTTCCTGTAAGTAGCTGTTTCCAAGTAGTTGACATCCTTTTGTTTCATGAAAGCAACTGAACTGAATTTGAGGGTAGCAAGGCTGATTGCAGGGAAGCTATTTTACTGGTGACGCCTTGCAGACTTGTCCAAATCTCCCACAACCTGAAAAACAATGAATGAACCAAAAATAATGCAAAGACTTATTAAGAATTTTACTAAAGTATTCTGCTGCTAATGTTGCAGGATGCACAAATATAATGAAAAAAATAAGAGGTAAACTGAGAGAGTGGTCAGGCAGATATATGTATCAGGTGACATATGTGGTGCACATGTCAGCCAATAAGAAATGTCAGTACAGAAATTCCAAAGATATGTTTCGGGTAGATTAGAAACAAGTGCCTACATTTTACAGTTTGTCCACCAGAGAGCACTGACACGATTTAACTGTAAAAATGTTCCACTCGGGTCATATCTTGGTCTGTATAAAACAAATGTAACAGATCCTTATGTAAAAATTAAACACATTATAGTACTATCACCTATAGCTGATCGGCCTATAGCTATAACAACAACGATGTACTTTATAGTTAGCCTTTAATTTAACTGTTGTATCTGTTGTGTCTGATTAACATATTTTAATATAGTTTATTTTTATGTAATAACAAAGTTGTAAGTTCGGATCTATCTCTATAAAATCATGTCATCACTTTACCAGGAGATACAAAACACAACAGTGAGAACAATGCATATTGATGACATAGTAATCAATGGCATTCATTTTAAAATCTATAGATTTTTATTAAAACTTTTTAGAAATAGTAATGACGAAAAGCCTAATCTTGTGGCATCAGTTATTAATACTAATACTAATTCATAATAAATTATGTTTTAAATGCAGTTTCCATTCATCAACCATTACAGTGAGATTAACCATGAAAATGACCATAAATTGGACAACAGAGGGGAGGCTGAATGTTCATAAATTCATGTTGTTCACATTGATTACTTTTCTTAAATTGTGCCCTTCATTTAGACAACATATCCAGGAAACTAACAGTACGGGTTTGTAACAATGCACACACACATGAAGTGACAATGTGCTGATTTGGCTGTTAGATGGTGATGTGGATTGATTGAGGAGGCTGAGCTGAACACCTTGGAGACTAAACAGCCTGAGAGAGAGATGGAGCTTAATTGATGATCAAACACCCACCAGGTGTAAGTGGCTGTTTTCGCTTCATCTGTTGTGCGTGTGTGAATGAGTTTCTCCACATGCACCTTTTGTACTTGCGCTCAGTATAAGTGAGTGTCTGCATGCATGGCAGTCTGTGTGGGTGTGTGGGTGTGTGCTTGCTTACATTTCCATAGAGGCCAGACAAGAGATTTCAAAGACCTGGAGAGGCCCCATTCAGCCCCAAGTCTTTCATATTGACCTCAGGGTGACACGGAGGACAGAAAAACACATGCTCTGAACCATCAAGATGAAAGCAGAGACACCATACACACGCAGTTACACACACATGAACACACGGTGAGCAATCACCTTCCACAATGAGCTCCCTAAACTGTTGTGAAATTCAAATCCACCCTCAGCAAACACTTCCGCATCTTCTGAATCATAATAAAATGTAATGCTGCAAAAGCTGACTCACAATGTGATTAACAGCCTTGTATACAGACCACAGAGCCCTGCTGATTTTAATGTTGGCTACTACTGCTTGCTTGATGCAGGCAGGTGTGGGCTTGTCCATCAAAATAATTGGTGACATCCATGAAATGAGTGGAGAGATATCACACTGTGAATTTTGCACAGTCTCGCACATGTGAAATTATAGAGGATTGTAAATGCTGCTCGTAAGAAAGCGCCTCCTGATCGTTTATGTTAAACATGTCCATTTTGTCAACCACCAGCTTTGTCTAAGTGCTTGTGGTCACACAAATATAGATTAAAGCAAAAAAGGGGCTGAAGGGGTCAAACTCAGTCACTTCCTAGGACTCAAACTGGCAAATTCCCTGTGTTCGGACTTAACCAAACTTGCAGACTGGCGGGCTAAATTGGCACATTCCTGGGAGATCCAACAATTCATGAAGTCTGCAAGGGATCTCAAATGCACTTTCTGCAGACTTTTCATTCTTTCTCCTGTGGCAGCAGTTGGTTCCACCAGTAAGTATTCGACATGGTTCAGCAAATTCACTGCATTTTCCAAAAGCAGGTAGCCATTGGCTTCCATTCATTTCGCCACACCATTAAAGCTTGCTTGAGTTAGGTAATCACCATGGTGTACAAGATTTAGTGTACTTTGCTTTACAACTTCAGGGTTGTAAAGCAACTTTGCCAATGCCCATTATATAAAAATGTAAAATGTACATATGTCAAAGCCCACGTACACACAGGGACAATATACACTCATTTTCTCATACATTTTAATACTTATATTGCATATATTTAGGGTTTTATAGCTTTGAATTTTTATGCTTTATATTTCTTTATCTAATTCTTATTTTTACCCTTACTCTGATCATTATTCTTTGTTGCACACCAGCCTTTTTAGTGCAGCCTCTAGAGTATCCCACTTTGTATCCCAGTGTTATAGATGGGCCACTTAATTCGAGCAAGTCAGTGCGCTGAAATGAAAGGAAGACAATGGCTGCCTGCCTTATTTGTAGTAAACCTGCTGGTATGGTCCTTTAAAGTTTGCCAGTGAAAGTAATGCTTTTAATGCAGTCAGTGTGTATTTGATACCTATTAACATCCATCATATGGGTAACTAATCAAACATTGGATATCAAAGGCAATATTACCATGGCAACATGATATACTTGTTTCTGATTTGTTGACATACAAATGTAATTCCAGTCAACAATTTAGCCATCGTTCTAAATCAATGCCATCAATGTCCATATTAGGCAATAATACTGATACTGCTGCATCAGCTATGGCTTATTAATAGATAAGTAATATATGACTAACTATCTATCATTTTTAAAAATTTGCTGTATTTTTCTTTTATCTGTACACCTTATGATGCATAAGCACTTACATATTAGCATGAAAAACCAGCACACTCATCTAGCAGTCTAATTTTCATCTGCACAGAGGGATCCCGCAGCCACAGACTGTTTCTTCTGGGCTTTCTACTGCAGGAGAGTCTTCAGCGTCCTGCCAAATCTGTCTCCTAATCGGACCAGGAGCAGTGCTACCTTCACCAGCAGCAACTCTCTTACTCTAATATTTCGGTAGAGAAAGGCGACTCCTCCCTAGACACTCCTCATCAAACCAAAGCCCTCAGTGTTCTCCCTGTCTAATGCTCTGCGCCTCGCACCCTAAAGATGATCAAAGTGCTATTTTTCTAAATTCAGGCTTTTTAACTTCAACAGTCTTAGAAGGGATGAGGCAGATCACACTAAAATGATGAGAGAGAGAGAGAGAGTGAGATTGAGAGAGTGTGTGTCACTGTGCGTATGTGTGTGATGGGGAACTACAACATCTTTTTAGTCCCTTTCTTTTGTTTTTTTTTCTTCTTCTTCCTAACTCTCACACTGAGCCTGCAGATAGGTCAGCTCCATTACCAATCCGCCGGCCGACAAATATTTAAAACAAATTGAATCGCACACCCAATACCCATCACAATTACGGCAGGCACAATAACTAAATTAGCAATTCAACACAATAATTGGAAATGCGGCTTGCCTGGACTCGCAGGCCTCCCTGGAGGGCCGGCTGATCTGTGGAGGCACGTCAAGCCAGCTAATTCCACAGCTAATTACTGATGCACGGCGGAATGAAGTTGTTTGTCTCCCAAATACCATTTTCAGTTCACGGTGAGGAACACAGGACCGTGCTGAGATAGACAAAAACAACAAAGAAGTGAGACACAAGAGTGTGATCATGCTTCCTTTTTGTTCGTGATGTTGTCTCATTCATTTGTGTATGAGTTTCACTTTATTTCCTGATGATCAACATCAGGGTGTTGATCAAGTGAAACAGAGTGAAAAAGTCTGTCGGCTGTTCTGTGTCTGCCTACCTATTGCAAGGCTTTTATATTGGGAAGAGTTTATTGTGGAGGTTGTAGCCATTGCCTGCCAGAAGCATAAGCAGCCTGGGACTCCATATTTAAGTAAAACAATTTATTTTGTGGCATTTTCATTTTATTACGCTCACCTCATTACCTTTTTAAGCCCTTGGATGTGCTAATTTTTCACTCCCTTTATATATAGTGTCATTGAAACTACGTGTCATTAACCTACCCATTCATGTCAGTGCCATGTCAGTATACACATATTTTTATTATTTGGATGTATAATCTGTATGCCCACAGGTTGTCAACACAGCACTAATATCTATATATGAATGGATAAAGGAAAATGTCTTCCAGGGATATACACTGCAAATTGTGTCAATTTAAAGCCACTATGTAGAATTTTAAAATTTGGACTTTGGCACCCCCTGTGGTAGTATAAAAAAAGACACCATGGCAGACAACACTGCACCCCCACCCCTATTGATCTGACCGGGGGATGCTGAGATTGAGGGCGGGAAAGTTCACTCTTTACCTTGGAAATAGTACTTTTAACGTCTACTTGTCATGAGTCCACTGAGACAAAATTCACCAGGATTGTGTGAAAAATGTTCTACAAAAAAATGTATGACATGAGAATCATTTTAAAGATGCTATGATCACATACAAATTCTACACAAGGAGGCTTTAAGATTGATTTGATGGATTAAAGACTGACTGGCTATATACCTCTGCAGGTAATGTCTTTTTTTGTACCTTGGGGTAAACTGACCCTTTAAGCCTCGTTTACCACTGAACCACAGTACAGAAGCAATCCACATAGAAGATTCCTTCCTGAGCAGGTCTACACTGTACAGCATACAGCTCACACTGTATCATTTTTTTACATGAGGCTGTTCATTGTGTTGTATAAAACACGTTCCTGATTGTGATAGCAACCTATAGGAACAACACCTCACATGAATGCTTTCTGTCCATAGTTCATAGATTCAGCCAATTTTGATTAGTGGCATGACTGTCATGGGTGAAGTAGGAGCAGCAGGGAAAAGGACCCAATTGCAGACAGAACTGGAAGCTCAAGCAGATTCACAGATTTATTAAATTTCTTACTTGTAGGTGAAGGCAAAACAGGCAAGCAAGCAAAACCAATAGGTAAGTCCAAGTTCGGGAAACGACAGGATCATGAGAAGTACTATCTCTGTCACTTTGTGTGAACAACTGAATGCAACACCATTCATGCTTAAGAGGAGAGACTGTTCCGAAAGCATTAGTTGTTATCCCCATTTGTATGATTCATCACGTCGAGACTACAAAGAGGCAAAAGACACAGAATTATCTGAGAGATCAGGGAGGCAGTGGGATGCATCCAGGAGGAGGCTGTAATGGCAAGCCCCCCCCCCGCCATTTGGAACAGGTAGAAACATTTTGCTTTTGGACGTTGTTGGACAAGACGTCAAAACTCCAGCGACACCTGTAGTATACAGAACAACTTCATGTTCTATATACTACTTTAAGGCTTGTGGCCTTCACCAGGGTCATCCTGAAAACACGTTACAAGAAACATTTAAATAGGGTAGGCATGATGCAGAATAGAAGTTTAAAAAGGTAAAAAATATATAAACGTGGTTGGACAACACAGCATACAACCTAGTTTGTTTGACACACACTAAGGTCTTAAGGCATCAATCCTTATTTGTGACTGATGGGAAACATCAGTCATGAATCATGAATCAAAAATCATGAATAGCATTCAATAAAAATGCTAAACAAAGTGTCACACTTACTGTTGTACTGAAACTACTTATGTTGATTTAGAGAGCCCAAAAAGGCAAACTTTGCTAATATTCTTGCAAACTGCTGGATAGCATTGTACATCAAGTCTCTATAATAGCTATCACACTGCTAACATAACATACTCTACAGCATCATTAAGTTATTCAACAGGGGAGCTGCACAAAAGTACAAATCTGCATGTTTACATTAAACTGCATGCATGCTACCCTGAAATTGCTTGCAGAGCTCTATAGGCACAACTGAAAAAATTCAGATGAGGACTAGGCTGTAATCTGACAGAGGCATACAGGGGTGCAGTGGTATGGAGGGGGGATTTCAGAATGTTGAGGCGCGAATTACAGGCCAAATTGACCATGTCGTCGCATCAGAATTTCCTTGCCAGTCAGCCTTGAACATAAATGACAGTGCAAGAAAACGAGCAAATACAAGCGAGCCGCGTGAACAGATGGGGGGTTTGGGCTGGGTGACTGAGGCCGGCACTAATTTGGATCCCGTCCTCGTAGCCCTGCTAACTAATCCTCCCCATCTCTATTTATCCTCCCAGAATCTCATCGAGAGAAGCAGGCGTATATTAACAGCTGGAGCCATCTGAAGGGCTCCCTTTTGAGACGTCGCTCGGCTCGTGAGCGGAGAGCTTAGCCACGGCTAAGACCGGCCAGTGACACTTCCAATTGAACGTATAGATTTGTCGCAGAGTCTGAGGGTCTAAGGATGGCATGATAGCCTAATCTGATTGCTTTGGGGCTGGAGGGGTTCAGGCCAAGTTATGGATTTATACAAGAGGAACATAGACAAACATTATGACCCTAAACTGTCATTGTTGGGCTGGATGTGCTGTCATGAGATTCACTGAGTAACATCCAGGGCCTGGGCTGCAGTCAGTCAGCTCACAGCACTGAGAAATGTTGTTGTGGGCCAATTACAGGAACTCTGTTAAAACTGCTACACTTAAGACTGAGATTAGACAAATAAATGAGGCCAGTAATGTCAAATCAGTTTTGGTCTTGATGATGAATGTGATGCAGTTTGATTGGCCGTCAATTTATGATTGAAAATACATGTAAACAAGGTCATATTTCCTACTGAGGTCAGAGGTGACACACATCCATTTCTGTCTTTCCCGATTTTAATATTTGCTAAACTGAGATCATGCAGATGAGAGAATATGCTGGGCTGAAAAACATCCAAGTACAATCATATTATTTTTGCCCATAGTATAGAACAGAATAAATGGGATTTCTTTGTCTTCGTTTTGCGTTTCTAATGTTTTTTTGTTTGACCCTGATCTTTGTTTCTTGGGCAGCCTTTTCTCTCAGGTTCCATACAAATATTTACAAATCCTCTATAACAAAAAATCTCAACTCAAGTCAACTTCGGTCCACTTGTCCTGGAGCTTTGGACCACATCACATGGTCCTCATCAGAAGATTGACTTTGCTCAGTTGACAATGAAATGTAGATGTTCAAACTTTCCATGATTTTGAGCATCTCTAGGACTTCTAGTCCATGTTGACTTGACAGTTCATCCTTGAACTTTGAAACAGATCCACATACTTGCTTGCTTTTTCTGGAGCTTTCAACAATTACATGGTCCTCAGAAAACTTATTAACTTCACCCAATTATTTTACCCTAGTGTTTGTCTCTCAGGTTCCATACAAATCTTGCCTCCTTCACTTACACTGGTAGACTTTAACACTAACCATTTATACATATGTAAGGCCTTACAGAAAGGGCCCTGGCAGGAAGTTATGTTTTTAAAACATAAGTCATTTTTAAAAGGCATATTATTACAGTACAGTTAGAGTACCATAGTGGCATTTTCCTTAAACAGATGTGTAACCCTGAATTCTTGGTGTGGCGTTCTCCAGTCACTCTAGACTGTGGCTAATAAGTGGGCTACAGTTTCATTTTGAATAATCTTACAATACAGTAGTACACACCCAACTACACTCTCTCAGGGTTCACATCACACCATTCCAACTAAAAAGGTACAGTGTATTGCTTAGTTACACAGCATAAAGGAGTAAAGTAAACTTAAGTCAAGGCGTTAGTAGTCAACATAAACACTTGAGTCATTAAAGACAGCCATAGATGGAAGAATTCATAACTGGTAAAACTGCTACAACTATATTTAATTGTTTTAAATTTGAGTTTTTCCATGCAATATTTTGCTGTGATTGAGTTGCGAGACCAACATTATGCATTTGTATAAACTATAAAAACATGTTGGGTAGTTTAACCAATAATAATGCCTCATATTTTATGAGCTGATGAGATGCATTTTGTAGAGTAAAAGTTTTGCCATCCAATCATACCTTTCAAATCCCTTTTTTTAAATTTTAAGTTCTCAAATGTTATATGTTGTTTAAACACAAGCAGCTGTACAAGAACTTTACCTAAACGAATTATAGTCTAAATTTGGGGAAAATTTTGATTTTATACGATCAAAGAACCAGCACACAAGATTATGAATCGGACCTAGCCAACTTTTGCCAGCTTTTGTAACTTGAGAGTACCGAAAGTTGACACAGTGTCACAGACACAATTTGGTTGGAAAGGTACTAATCTTTACAGTCAAAATAATGATAATGTATGTCTTTATCAAAGCTAATTGCTGAAAATCAAATGTAGTGCCACTCAGTGCCATTTTAGTGTCATGTCAAGGTCTAAATTCAGTTTTAGAGGTTTTTCAACTCTAGGTTGTAGACAGAGTAACAGAGTAGAACTCAGTTCAGTGTGACTTTCTTCCTCTGACTGCATGAACCAAGCACTAACCACACAAGGTCACGCAGACACTGTCTCATTTCTAAGAACGTCCCAGCTAAAAAAGGATGCTACTCGCTTCACCCAATTCAGAAAGTCCCACCATACACACACACACACACACACACACACACACACACAGCAGCAGCAGCACCCTATCTTCTTCTATTCCCTCTCCACTGATTAAAATAACCTCCACTCCCGTCGGGGAGGAGTCAAGCTATTTTAGAAATAAATATTCCCTTGGCGGACAGACGAGACAGACAGAGTGTGTATGTATGCGTGTGTGTGTGTGTACATAAGCTAGTGTGCTGATGTTCAGCTGTGTCCCCCTGATGCCTTATCTCTCCAACCCCCCTCTCTCCTTTCTTGCATCTCACACACACACACACACACACACACACACACACACACACAGACACATACACACACACGCGTGAGTCTTTATCACGACCCGACACTTGGGCTCGGGCTGGCAATCAGAGCAGCACGCCCCACCCCCTCCTCCCTTCCACTGAGGGAAGAGGCACATTCTAATCTCAACTGTTGCATATCTAATACTAATTGGAATCCTGCAACTGGGTCACTCTCATTGTTTTTCAAGTATTGTCAAGTCGGGGGGGACATATGAAACAGAAATTACCNCACACACACACACACACACACACACACCACCACCGTTTCCTCTTTAGCTGGAGCGCCCTTGATTGGATCCTGTCGCTCACTAGCACGTGTGTGTGAGACAGAGAGAGAGGAAGATAGAGAGATCAAAGAAAACAGATGTGTTCGCTCATAAAATAGACACAAACACCTGCTTTATCAGGTGCCCACGTTTAGATATTCACTGTCCTGGCTGACACTGACTGGTCTCAGAAGGTTGAAGGCCGACGCTGCCCACATGAGTGGGTGAACGGTAACACCCCTCCAGGGGCTGAGGTGTGTCTGAACTGTGAGCAGTGCTGTTCAGGAGCGAGTGAAAAGAAAGAAGATCAGTCAGTGAGCCTTTTGTGGACAGGGAACCAATGTGGATGTTTCATCTTCACATGAGACATGAGACCTTTAGACTGAAGCTGCTTGTCCAGACAGTCCTATTATTTAAAACTAATACATTTCTGCCAAAATTGGGAGAACCCTTTAAAACAGATTTTAGACAACAAAAATGTTGACACACAGTCAGACACAATTAAAGCTACTGCTAGTATAATAGAAAAATTGATATTACTGCAGACATGTAATCATGTAAAATGCTCTATTGGAATCAATCCAGTTAAGATTTTCCCGTGAATGGTCACGTTTGGGAATTCACAAGACACAGAGACCGATTAAAAAAAGAGTGGTCAAAATTTAAGAAACATACACTGAGATATCCTGACTTTATTCTCTAGCATTCTGGAACACTGGATCCTAGATTTAGCTAATGTGTCGTCGCCACGCCCAAGCCGAGGTTACCTTGATGACATCATCAAGGTTATTTTTACTCAGACTTGACAAAGCTCCTCCAGGGCCAGAGAAGATGTTACTTCCACAGCTGTACTCCCCATGACGAGGAAATTGAACTTGATGTTTTAAGTTGGTGGATATATAGTTTTTTCATTTGTTATGTTTAAAAATAATAAATAATAAACAGCTCAATACAATATAATGTTGTTATAAAAAAGAGTTGTTATTTTAAGTCCTTAAACCCACCTACAAAGCTCTGACTGGTTTTGTGGTTTTCCAACTTGGGAAACAGACTGTCACCCAAATGGAAGTAATTATGGTGAGTAGGCGAAGTTAGTTTTAATTTGGCTGCACAAGTCTGAAGAAAACATAATTTTTTAAAAACTAAGCACATTCTGATTTCATTTGTAAACATACAGGATTATGAAAAGATGATATAAAAGAGTGAAGAGAGAAATATGTTGTTGGCCTGCAAACCTTGGACTTTCTTCTCTGTGGCCATGTCAGCCTCTATAAATATGGAAGCTGAACTGTGACTCAGGGGCTGCTGCCTGTTCTGCTGTAAATCCATTAACATGTTGCTTGTCAACTGAGGGGTCAGCACACCTGAGGGTAGCAAAAGCATTTAAGCAAAAGGAGAAAAATGCTTATTTCTAATATGCAAAGATATTCTCATGCTTATAATCTTTACTATAAAGCCCTTTCCTTTAAAATTATTGAAGCCTTCAGCCTGCAGGCTTTCTCCGATGATTAATCGAGTGAAAAAGTCACAGTTGGCTGTTCTGTACCTGGGTCCCCATGCCGGAGAGCTGGGAGTAAGAAAGCCTTTTGTTTTAAGGGGGTGTGGGACGATATGGTTGCAGTAAAACAGATAATCCACATCCACTAGAAGTCTCAATTCTCCTTGACAGAGGGATAATGCTCTGTACCTGCTGTTATATCTACTGGCATCTTCTCTCTCAGATGTGATCGATGCTGCAGCTCACACTTGCCATTTAACAGATATACACCATTAACTGTACCATGGCATCCAAATCTAACCAGAGGTGCTTTCCAAAGGCCAGTAAGTAAATTGAAATGTCTTTCTAAAGCTTGATCTTTAGCGGCCTTTAAATAGAAGAGAAATACCACGGCACGGCAGAGAGGGAGAGATGAAGTGGAGGGAAGAGAGAAGAGAAGTCAGGAGGAGATAGTACAAGCAGGAAGTGAGAGGGGTGTCATTTTAACTGAGGCCTACAGAGGACGGATGAAACAATATATTTAGTCAAAAAGAGTTGTGCAAGAGAGGTCGAGTGCCACGCCGACTGCTTTTGAGTGTCATTCTCCAATAAAAGGTGAATCGATATTACAATAATCAATCATCATCAATACTGCAAACATAAATTTAAAGATGCAATGCAAATAAAACAAGAGCCCCACCATGAAGGCATGAGATTAGACCCTGCTATGACTCCCAAACTGATTTACGAAACAGACTAACTGTGTTTGTTACATTGACAGTTGGGAAATACATAATATGCAAGTATATAACAGATATATATATAATTTACGTGGTCAAAAGTGACGCAGAAATCACATGGCGCGAGATTTACACGGGGAGAATAATTGAAAATTAGATTAAATTATTAGAGTAACATTTGCTTAAAACGACAGTGTTCAGCTGTTTTAGGAAATTACTGAACCTTTTTAAGCCTTCTGGGTTCTGCTCCAGAAGTAAGACAACCTCATTCAAAATCCCATTGACATTTGTAACTATGCTAATAACTAAAAATTCAGTGTTGGAACAGAGCCTCTCTCAACAGTATGTCATGTGGCTCGCTTCATTTGTCTAGATGGTATATGTAAGGGATGGTAGTTTGTTTCATAGTAGTTAATTTCATATTTATGTTTCTATCCACCGTTTTTTCATAAGCCCTAGATGTTTGCGGGCTAAACAACACCGATCAACAGAAGAGGCGAGTCCATGAGCTAATTAAGGGGTTTGCAGATGGCTGGATATGTCTGTAATAACAGCAAAGATTACAACCAGAAAGTTGAAAACATGACTTTAGAATTTTATCCATATGGATGAAACCAAGTTACGATGATACTGCACTGCCACATGCTTGTAGTTTTTTCATGGGAACTGTAGTTTTTCTGGGCTCACTATGTAATTATTGTTTAACTTAGTTAAAATCATGAATGTTTCAATTATTTATAGCAACTGCTGAGTGGATGCTGATTCGACTGAAGGTCCAAATGCACTGAAAGCGATAACTGACGTGCCTCATTTAACGCGCATTAATTGGGGCTCCTGTGGTGCACTACAGGCATCAGAATTGAAATGGCAATGCCATTTCTATTTGAGTAACGTTATATGAAATGCCAACACCACAGAACCAGTAGTATTTTGGGAAAAGGTCGAGACTACAGCTGCACAAAAAACAGCTTTGGTCACTGGCACCTCATTTGGCGCTCCAAAATCGACACAAGGTCGGAGTAGGCGCGCCAAGACAGTTTAACGTGTCTCATAACGCACAACACGTGTACTTCAAAACACAGGTGTCAGACGCTTTCAGTGCATTTTTCTTTTAGAATATGGAAACCCCAGGTACAGGAATTTTCCTTTTTGTTTTGTCTGCCTCCTTATGTTTAAAGTGTCCTTGGGTCGCTGAGAAAGGCACTATAAAAATGCAAGTTATTATTATTATTATTGATTTTTATATATATATATATATATATATATGTATATATATAGATATATTTATATACACTTTTATGTACACTTACATACATTGTTGGCAAAATTTAAATGAAATTTTAAAATGAGGGTTGAACATTAGAATGATATAGAGTACCAGGCTTTAGTTAGTCTCTCAAGGACCTTCAGAAATAAGTCACTCACTGAGTAAGTCTGCAGCTGATGGAGGAATATTAAGATTTCAGGCAAACAAATCCCTCTGTGTTTTCTGTTCTACCTACGCAGCTCCCAACCCACTGTGGATAAACTCACCAACCCACGAGCACCAATGACCTGAATTCAATTCTACAAAGTCGTGTAATGACTTGGCTTCATCTTTCACAAAAAAAAAAAAATAGAAAGATTAGGCAAACCATCAGTGCTTCCTCACTTAACTTAAATAACACACCTTCTCAACTAGAACTAATCTGGTGACGAGGACTCATTTTGATGTCATAAACCTCACAACTCTCAAAGAAATTGTTTTACATCTCAAACCCTCCATGTGTTGCTTTGATTTGCTGCTCTCGGAGCTTTTAAAAAAAGGTTTTTAGTTGCCTGGTAACAGATGTATTACAGATTCACACAGTCAACAATTCACTGCTTTCAGGGGTCCTCAAAGCCCTGAAAACTGCAGCCGCTTTAAAAAAAAAAAAAGCTAATCTGGATGCATCTGTACTAAATTCAATTAAATTCAGTTTTAGCGCCATATCATAACAAAGTTATCTCAGGGCACTTTTTCCATATAGAGCAGGTCTAGACCGACTTTTTATGTTTACAGAGACCCAACAATTCCCACCAAGAGCAAGCACTCAGCGACAGTGGCAAGGAAAAACTCCCTTTTAACAGGCAGAAACCTCGAGCAGAACCAGGTTCTGGGTGGGCGGTCATCTGCCTCGACCGGTTGGGTTGAGAGAGAGGGGAGGGAGAGAGAGAGAGAGCAGGAGGAAAGAGAACATACAGTAGTAAAGTACAGTCCAGTTCTACATACAGATGTGAAGTAACAGTAGTGCTAATATATTATTGTATTGATGTTAATATTAATACAAATAATACTAATAGCAATATAATAATAGCAGCAGCGGCTGCTGAGCAGGAACATGGCAGCAGGTGGCCCGCAACCACAGATTCAGACTCCGCAGCTCTGCGACCACACCTAAACTACTACAGACAGGCCCATATCAAACCTGCCATTTATTAGTAAAATTATCAACAAATTATATAAACTTATAATTATAAATATTAGTATATAATAATAATAATATAAGTCTTTAGATGACTCAGCAACTTTCTGGCAGTAAAGTTGCTCAGTACTACCTTGACATTTTCCAGTCTGGATTTAGGCCCCACCACAGTACAGAGACTGCTCTTATCAAGGTTCTGAATGACATTAACCTCAGCATAGATTCTGGTCTCTGTCCTCATGTTATTGGACCTTACTGCTGCATTTGATACGGTTGACAGCAATATATTAATAGACAGACTTGAACACTGGTTTGGTCTCTCTAACTCTCCTGAATGGGTTCAAGTCCTACCTTCAAGACAGAGACCATTTTGTATCAATTAGTAACTGTCCATCAGAGTGTCTCCCAACAACACGTGGAGTTCCACAAGGGTCGATTCTCGGACCTCTGTTATTTAATCTTTAAATACTCCCGTTAGCAGAAACTATTCTAAATGGTTTCATATCATATGTACACAGATGACACACAAATATATATTGCTGTGTCACCAAACGAATACAGTTCAATAGACTCCCTGGGAAAGTACATTAAAACAAATTAGTAGCAGGATGTTCCAAAATATTCTCCAGTTAAATGAGGACAAAACTGAAGTCATTGTTTTTGGGGGCCAATGAAGAAAAACTTAAAGTCTGTGCTCACCTTAATAGGCTGTTCTTGAAGAGTACAAACCAAGCTCTAAGGTCTAAGACAGCAATCAGACAGCTTCAGCTGATCCAGAATGATGCTGCCAGGGTTGTAACAAGGACCAACAAAGCTCAGCATATAACTCTCAGATCACTACACTGGCTACCAGTTTCTCACAGAATCAACTTCAAATTCTATTCCTTGTCCATAAATCACTAAACGGTTTAGGTCCAAGATACTTATCAGATCTCCTGACCTTGTACGAACCTTGCAGACCTCTCAGGTGGGCTGGTTCTGGATTACTGTCTGTTCCCAGAGACAAAACTCAGCGTGGTGAAGCTGCCGTTAGCTTCTATGCTGCTCAAATGTGGAACAAATTGCCAGAAGAGCTAAGAGTTGACAAAATGCTGACTACTTTCAAGCACAAGCCAAATACCTACCTGTGTACCATTGCTTTTTATTTATTTTATTTTTATTTACTTTACTTATATTTTTGAATTACAATAACTAAAAGTTTGTTTTAATTGGTTTCATTCTGTGTGCTTTTGATTGTTTTATTGTTTTTATCATTTGTGTCTTGTGCTTTTGCCTGTGTACTCTATAAAGAACTTTGGGTTGCCTTTGGGTATGAAATGTGCTGTATAAATACATTTGCCTTGCCTACCATGGAGTTGTTTTCTGCCATTTTCTTAAACTCTTCTACTCTTTCTATCATTCCCTCCTTGATAATGTATTAACTGACTACTTTACTTACTAGAAATATATTGTATTGTCTCAAATGATAAAAATGTTGCTATGGCTTTGGCCTTCCTTTCCTATCGTGCAAATAAAACAGATCTGGATTCAAATTAAATTCTCTCTCTGTTTTATTCTGTCTCTCTGTTTCTCTCCATGTCCCTCTCTCTTTCTTGCTGTGAGGGAGGAGAAGAACCAATGGGCCCTATCGGCCCCTGAAGACCAACGCCGGCCCCCCCATCGCTCACCCAACCTCATTAACTCCAGCCCCTACACACTCTCTGTTAGTCACAATTCAGAAAGCATACAGTTCAGAAAGCATGCACTACACACACACACAAAATACACACACACAGAGCAATTAAAAATGCAGCTTTGCATATTTGAGTGGCATTTATGTTCTATAGCACAGTAATACTTTGACGCTCTTTGGTGTGACGCTGTAACTGGCTACTGTAGTGCAGGAATTCAGAAATATTTGCAAACAGACAGAAACGTTAGATCCCTAGATCTTCCCATTTGTAATATATCTTCCCACAGACCCGCATGGGAATCATTTTTCATTTAGCACTGAATAATAAACTTTAGAAATGATCATAATTTCCATCCATTCATCCATTATCTATACCGCTTATCCTCAGAGGGTCTGGTCTGGCGGGGTGGCTGGAGCCTATCCCAGCTGACATTGGGCGAGAGGCGGGGTACACCCTGGACTGGTCGCCACTCAATCACAGGGCTGACACATAGAGACAGACAAACATTCACACTCACAGTCACACCTACAGGCAATTTAGAATCATCAATTAACCTAACCTGCATGTCTTTGGATGGTGGGAGGAAGTCAGAGTACCTGGAGAGAACCCACACGGACACAGGGAGAACATGCAAACTCCACATAGAAAGGCCCCAGCCGACCGGCGGGGTCGAACCAAGAGCCCTCTTGCTGTGAGGCGACACTGCTAACCACTGCACCACCATGCCACCAAATGTAAAAGCCTAATTATTGTTATATGGGTTTTCTAACACTGCTACAATGAATTAAAATATCATGAAATTACCTATTTTGTCATTTTGGGGGAGACCCAGCAGAGTCCTCCTCAAAGACCCCCTGCATGTCCCCTGACCCTCACTTTGCCAAGTACTGTCCCAACATTAGCAGGCTGTATGGCTCCCATGGACAAAATCTCCTGAAAAGGATGGTTATACTGTCACCAGTGTGTGTGTGTGTGTGTGTGTGTGTGTGTGTGTGTGTGTGTGAGACCCTGCTTCATCTGTACCAGCATCACCACAGCAGGGACATTGAGGCTCCACTAGATGGCAGTGTTGTGTGTTTCAGCACAGAGCTTTGGTACACGAACACAATAACATCTCACAGGCCTGCACAGAGGAGTGTATGAGGTATACTAACTACACTAACACTGAATATGTACACATGCCTACATATACTTATTTATATTGTCCAGAGTTTAGATTAAAAGTCACAATTAAAAACAGAGCCATCAAATTTTTATATACTGTGATGAAGGTGAATCTAAGGCTCTAACTGACCCTCTACCAGTCCTCAAGCTCAAGGTGACAACTTCAAATTGCTTGTTTTATCACACCAGCAGTCCAAAAATATTCAATTTAGATTTTATGAAACAGATAATTCAGAAAGTACAAATGACTCAAACGATTAATTGATTATCAGAAATGTTGCCCATATATTTTCGATCGATTGACTAAAATGCCTTTTAAGGTGATACACAATTGTACAATTAAAATTTTGGATTGAAAGCTAATATGAGCTCCCCACAATGTTCTGAAATAACTCAATTTGTCACGTTTTGATCATTTAATTTGCTAATATTGAACTTGGGTGCTCAGCGACAGGGTGAGGCCTCTCGTGGTGCCTGGATTAGTAACTCAGCATGTGTTTATGGGGAACTTTAATTTGCCATTTCATAAAAACCTGCTTTGATCATTCTCTGGTCAGGAGATCAATATGTGGAATTCCTCCCCACAGGACTCAACATGGATTATGACGGAGATCATTTTAAACGCATGTTGGAACAGTTTTTAAAGAGGGATCAGACACAGATGATCAGGTGTTTCTTGTCACTATGTATTTTTATTGTATTACCGTTTTTGCTCTGTGTAGTTTTGGATCTATTTTCTTGTTGAGTTGTTGTGTTTTTGTATTAAGGCCCATTAATGAAATACATTTAATTTAGTCAACAGAGTCCTGGTTTCACCTGACTGAATAAAGGGGGAGAAATAAGGTGGAAAAGGAACAGACAACAAGAAAGCATGATTACAAGCCTATAAAGAATTGGCTTTTGCACGATTTCTTTAAAATATGTGACTTTACACCAAAATCATTTAAAGTGACCAATATGCAAAATTCAAGTTTTTTGCAGTTCGTTTCAAGTAAATAGATCTGGCTACGTGAATGCTGTTTTACGTGAGCAGCTTTGTATAGACAGAAGCCAGGAGTATAGAGTGAAGGCTCCAATTTGACATCGGTCAGGTGAATAAATATGAATAAAGAAACAGAAGCTGAAAGTACCCCAATAAATAACAAAGCACTGTACCAGTGAATTTGTCTACACAGAGTTAAAGTCATTTGGTTCTGCTAGCCATATCACTTGCTATAACTAGCCACTAAAGGAGGATACTACTCTAATATTTTTTCATGGCCGGATTAACCCCCCTATCAGTGAAATAAGTAGTTTTTCTATGCTATACTACCTGGCCCCACATTTGCTGTGTGGTAAACACATTAATATAGGAATATGCAACATGTTAGCACAAAACTTAAATACAGAAAGTCTTAAAACTACATTATTGTGACAGACTTTGGTGGAAAATAAGTACATTTGCTTTATAAGTACTGTGCTGTGTACAATTTTGAGGCACTCATACTTTACTTGCATATTTCCATTTGATGTTATTTTATATTTTTACTCATACAATATTGTATTTGTAAATGCACTTTTAACTCCACAGCTATAGGTAGTAGTTACTTTGCAGATTAAGATGTATAAGACACATGATCAGTTTATGAAATATAATACATTGTTATAGAATAAATTACAGAACAGAAGCATTTAAAATCAGCTACAACACTTTGTGAAGGGCCATATGCAAAAAAAAAAAAATACGTTGATTACTTAATTACTTAATTTAAGTAACATTTTGAATGCAGAACCTTATTAATGTATTTCTTCCAGTGTGGTATTTCTCCTTAAATATAAAGAATCAGAATACTTATAAACCATATGATCATCTTATAATATACATTGTTGTGGAATAAAGCACCCAAAAGTCGTATTCAAAATGAGTTCCAACATTAAAATGCTGCTTTATATATATATACACATTAATGTTTAAGTATCAATAGAAAATAATAATAATAAATAAAATGTATAACACTGTGAACAGGGCCATTGTGCATTATGAGAAGTTTTCATTTTCATAAGTAAGTAAAAATATAGAAGCATCATCAGCAAAATATACTTATAAATTAGCACAAGCCAGTGGACACAAAGTAAGCCTGGAGCTTTCGGGGGCCCCAGAACTCCAGGGGCCCTGGGGCCATTGCAAATTGGTAACCGAAGTAAATTATTCAGATTGAAACTTGGCAGTATTCTTGTTCCAAATGAGACTATTGTTCAGAAATAACAATATTGGTCTGATATGTCGATCAAACGTATTGTCCTATATAGTTGAATACAACAACAACAGAAGGGAGCTGGCAGTGAAATGACTTTATTAAGCACCTATGACTGTGAAAGGGGGAACGAAGAGAGCATCAGGCAGCAAAGAGAGAAGAAGAGTTGCCTCCAGAGGATTCCGTTCTCATTAGGCTCTTACTCCATTTATTAATAGCCAGTCATTGGGGTTGCAGGGAAATTTCCGTTGCCTGCCACTATGCATGTAGGAGTGATTTTTCTTTCACTCAATTGGCTTACTGTTGCACTATTCGGTCTGAATGTGTGTGTTTTTTTAAAGCAACTCCCTCTCTCTTTTGTTTCTCTCTCCTTCTCTCTGTCATGCACACTTCAATGGAAAGCTGTCAAAGTTATTGGGAAAGTAAGACTGGTGTACAAGCTGATAAAAATGTCCTACTATTAGTTGTCAGATGTGTCAATAAGGTGTGTGTGGATGGAGCTGGATTTTCTCCCTGCTAGCTCGTTTAGTGTGTTTTATGGGGGCTGGAGAAGTCAGATGGTAGGGATATATTCTCCTTCTGGTTTCCCTTTTTCACCCTTCACTTGTCCCTTTTTCCAGTGTTTAATCCTCTGCATTTAAGAATAAGGCTGGTGTTATTTCTTATTGTTTTCTTACTGTCAATAAGTGACATAAAAAGACAAATAACAAAAATGCATTTTGACCCGGTCACACCAGCATTTAAAACAGCACAAGGCTAGTGGATTCTCTCACAGGGGCAAAGGTCCCCCACAATAATCTAATAAGTCCAGGTCAACTTGGATGAACTGTTCCATTTCCATCTTTAGAGATGAATCCGAAATGCTGTTTCACATTACTTCTCAGATTGCTGTAGCGAAGACAGTAGCCTGTAGTTTACACATTGGACAACATACAATGGGTCAGACGGACAGTGCTTTTTAGGAATGCCCCCGAGGGAGTACAAGGTACAACCTGTGCCTGTCTTAGGCTGCTTTCAGACCAAATCAGGCACTACGGTGAAAACGTCAGTCTTCCCATTCATTTGAACGTGGTTAGTGCATTTAGACTGTGGCGGTGGGGACTGCAGAGGGTGCCAAAAAAAACTCAGCGGCCTTGTGGCAAAAAGTTAAAGAATCAACTGTTGGAGAAACGCAACCGACGTCACCCAGGTGAAGAAGAACTTTGTTTACCATGTAGCATTAGCTGTTTACCTTAATATTCCACTGTTTTCCGAGCAACTGTGAAGATGGAAGAGAGACTGATCGATTGCAACCGTGATGACTGTACATCAGCTGTCAGCCCTGCCACGAGGGAGTACAAAGATGTTAATTGCCGTGCAGTCGCTTGGCGTTGTATCGCTCTTCAAGTTGGTTCTGGTTAGTGTGAGACACTCCCACACCGCTGCACAACCCTGCGCTTAACGCTACAATGCCTGATTTGGTCTGAATACAGCCTTACAGTAAGGGGCTTACTTACTCAGTTGACTAAAACACAGGTGACCATCGCTCTCCAGCTTGTCTTGTGGTCAACCGTCCTTCTCATCTGGCCGGGAGGATGAACGTATGTACACAACAAAATGAGTATGATAATCACTGAATTATGAAATAAGTGATAAGACCATAACTGAATAACTGACCATAGTGAATATTTAATTTCCCCACTGCATTTGAACAGTAGTTAGAATTTCGGTGACAACAGGTGACAATACAGGAATATGTCACCCAGTGCAACAGTGTGGCTCACTGATCTGTGTGTGTGTGTGTGTGTATATTGCTAGCCTTGTCCTGTATGTTACTTTGAAATATTGCCTGTTGTCTTCTGCCATTACTAGTAGAGTCCATCACCAACGCCAGGGTCAACCAGAGGACGACCATCTTTTATTTACACCCCCCCACACACACACACACACCCATACGCAGTTCCACTCACTTTTCCTGCATTGTAAATTTTGCAGTAGTGTGTGTGCTTGTGTGTATGTGCGTGTACAAGGACATTTGCATGAAGAACACTCACACTGATCGGCCTTTTGACTCACGTACCATAAAAGACAAGTTTTGTTATATCCAATCACACACACATACACTGCAGGACAGGCATGCCGGTTCCGTTACAATATTGTTGAGCATGACACACACACACAAACACAGGACATCTAAGCACCCTAATCCACAATCTGTGTTTGAAATGCAGGGCCAGGGTCAAGGATTACAATGAACTGATGATCAAATAATGCAGGAATTCTTATTCCAGTGGAGCGCCTGATCGTCTCTACTCCAGAATACTGAACGAGAAGGAGGAGAGGGAAAACAGAGGGAGGGAGGGGAGAAGATAGTGGATACAAGAGGGGGACAAGGAAATGTGAGGAGGAGGATGAGGAGGGAAAGAAGGAAGAGGACGATGAGGAAGGAGGAGACACAGGAGCAGGGAGGAAAATGAAAAGGAGGTGGTGAGCCAGAGGTGGAGGAAGGAGAGGAGAAAGCAAGAAGCATATACCAACAGGGGGCATGAGAAGGATGAGGAGGAGGGGAGATGGGACTAAAAGGAGGATGAGCTGACAAGAGGAAAAAATAGAAAGGAGGGGAAAATGAGCAGGGGACAGTAAAAAGGGTAAACAATATAGATGAAAATAAACAAGTCTTTAGTGGGGAAAGTCAATTCTCAAAGTAAAACAGACACTCAGAAAAGTGAGCATATATTGATCAATTGATCTGGTTTTTGAAATATGGACATGTGAGGGCTTCTAAATGACAGCCGTCCTCTTTAACCTAATCCCTGTAGAACCACTGCACAAACGCAAAGAGTTAACTGTTGATTGTTTTAGTGAGAACAGGGATTTTGTCTTTAGCTGATTTTTTCCAGTATTTGATATTTCTTTAGAGGCTACCTGAAAGCATTCAGAATCCAGCAGCTATCATTTCCCTCAAAGAGAAAGAAACATTTGCATTCAGCCTCTGTTCTTCAGTAAAGATCACACTTTTGTAACTTGAAGGATAATTCTCTTATTACAACTAGGTTTTTATTTTTCTAGTTTTGTCAGTCATTCCTATCATCATTATAACACTGATTAACTAAAATAGTTGCTGAGATCTGGGAACACAGCAACATCGCTGCAATGAAGTCTGACAGCTTCCTTACAACCTCCTCATGTTTCTTGCCCTGTCACAGTTGTGCAAGCTGGGTAACAAGGAACATGGGGAACAGGACCCAAAAGCAGACACCAGAGGCAGAGCTAGTGCAGTTTAGTTATTTTATTCACACAAGAAGGTACAAAGTCTTACAGGATAGTGAGGCAGGCAAAGGTTAAAAAGCAGAGAAGGCAGTCCAAACAGGCAAACAGATCCGACAAGGAGCAGGCAAAAATCAAAAGTCCAGTAAACAGGCAAGGTCCAAAACAAGCAGACCTCAGGAACAACATAAAAACAAAACACAGAAGTTAAAGAACAAGACATGAAGCACATGGCAACTTGACTAACGATCCAGCAGGGAACAAAAGAAGTGAACTAGAAGAAGGCTGATTAGGGAATGAGGTACAGGTGAGGAAGCTCAGGTGACTACAGGGCTGATGAGGGAAGTGAGAACAGGTGAGAAGGTGCATGAGGAAGTCTGGTGGAAAAGTCTGAGGGCACCTGGTGGACGGGTTGAGGATGGCAGGTCTGGGGAGCTGGAGGAAAGAACCTGGCCTGGGAGACGTGAGCAGGGGCTGGAGACAAGGGCCGATAGACACACCCTCTGTGGCTGCAGGAAGGAACTGAAAAGCAAACTGTGACACAGCTAGCCAACAGTTTAATACACTTTATTTGGATGCAAAACTGAAAATAAGAGCACCTGAAATGTTGGTAGTAACCATTTAAGAGCCTGTAAGTGTAAAATACAGTCCACACGGTCCCACATATTAAGTATAATTTGAGCTTCATTGCACAGGAAAACTGTATGCATCCGCAACTAAGGGAGGTCAAATTTGAAGCAGGAAGTGGGTCTGTAAACTATGATGGATGTTTACAACAGACAGTTTGAGTAACAATTGCTTTCTTTTGCTCTGGCCTTCAGAATCAGAATCAAGAATTTACTTTGGTGTTTTGGTGCATAACAATAAACAGAGTAAGTAGAAAATATAAAGAAAGATAAAACAAGTACCGTATAGTCAAGAAACATAAATATAAAATAGGAAGCCACTCATTTGGAATTTAGATTTTTAGAAATGTGAGGGGAGATTACACTCTACAATTAAAAGCTATGCTGGGTATTTATTGGATGACTGCAGTCGTTTTAGATTCAATATGTTTAAATCTGACTACTAGGCAAACAAAATAAATAAATAAATACAAACCCAAACTTTATTCTTGGAGGGAACTTTGTACGTTTTATTCCCAACATGAAGGTCAAAATGCCTTTTCAGACAATACAACTGAAAAGTTAACTGAATAAATAAAATGAAAAATTAAATAAAGTTGGTTGCTGGGGGTGGGGGGGCTTATGACCTCAGTATTCCTTAGATCCTGGTTATGGCTATGAGAATAATGGCAAAACTACAAAAAGAAACCCAAATTGTAATAAACAAGAATTAAAAAATTATTGACACCAATACCTACTGAAATGAAACTTCTGATAGTCGACCGACGTGTTGACTAATGTTCTGCATGTTTAAACTGAAACAGTTTGGGATAAACTCTGAACTTTAAAAGTGACCATTTTGCACCAAAGTTTCAGTCTCAGAAGAGAACAGTAAATATGTGAAGGTAAATGTGTAAAAGTAAATATTGCCAATCATGTGACAATACAAGGAAAAGAGAGAGAAAAAGTGAGCTGGGGTGGAGAGGAGGAGGAAGATGGAGGATGGTAGGAGGAAGAGTGATAGGGAGACATCCAGAGATGACAAGAAGAGGAGCGGATGAGGAGGAAGGAGGAGGCCAAATGAGGCATGGGGAGTGCTGAGGAGCACAGAGGCAGGGAGGTGCATCATCATGTCTCTCCATCCCTTCTCCTCCTCATCTTGTTCCTTCCATCTCTCCATCTCTCTGCTAACGTGGATCTTTGCTGAGCCCAGGGCTGCCTGCATGACACGGACAGGCCATCTGTGATCTCTGATCAGATAGCAAGAGACTGTGTGTGAGTGAGTGTGTGTCTGCCCACATGTGCATTATGTGTATGTATGTATGTGTGTGTATGTGACTGTGGTGGCCCTCAGGAACTGCTATCTATTTACACTGTATGTCTGTGTGTGTGTGTTTGTATTTGTGTATGCCATTTGCTCAGATTGTGAACGTACTCCATGAAAACACAGAAGCGTGTGTATGTATTCCAAGACTGTGTGTGTGTGTGTGTGTGTGTGTGTGTGTGTGTGTGTGTGTCTGTGTTCATAAAAAAAGAATATTGCCAAAAGATTTTTGTTAACTAATTAATCCACTTAATCAACAATTTTAGAAGCCCTTTTACATATTATTGTCCTGGAAATGAATTCATCCATGCAAATGACTTCTTCTTTAGAGTGTTAATCAAGCACCAAAGCAGAACGAAGCTGTGAATAAAAGGGCAAATCAAAGGCACTCCAAAAATCAGTTGGGTAGACAGTATGGTCAGACTGATAGTCAGGGCCAATACTGATCAATTGATAATAATCTAATATCAATCAGCCATCTTGCACCTTTGAAATAATGGAAGTGAGACTAAAGGCCATTATAATCATTATTATGATATTATGAAGGACATTTTGGCATTTGTATGAACAATCAAATAAAACAATACAATTGATTTGTAAAGCAGTTCCTCTGCTTTTTCAGGGGTGGGCAGAAATATTCAGATACTTATAAATGACCTATACAGCAATAATAAAAAATATTCATACTTAGGCAAAAGTACAGAAGTATTATGAGCAAAAGGTCTTTTTAAATTATAGTATGTACTTGTTCTGCAGAAGAATGGCCAGTGTGAGTGAAATATCATTATATATGACATACAGTATATTAAATTAGATATTGTTAATACTGATGCATCAATGTGTAAGTAGCATTTTATTGTTGTAGCTGGTTGAGGTGGGGCAAATTAGAACTACTTTATATACAACTACATACCATACATCTATAATAAAAAGTATTTTATAAGTTCATTCTGAATTGTGTATGTAAAATCTAAAAAGTAACTAGTGACTATAGCTGTCTAATAAAAGTAGGGGAGTAAAATGTACATTTCTATTGAAATGAAGAAGAGTAAAAGTATAAAACAACAAAATGGAAATACTCAAATAAAGTAAAAGCACCTTAAACACTTTCACCACTGTGTTTTACATGGGAAGAACAACAACAGAGTGTTTACATTATCTCATCAATGGTCTTTACTACGAGAAGCACTGCAGCCTCTTTTCTCATTTAAATAGAAAAGATATATTTGAAACAGGACTTTCCAAGAAATTAAGCCAAAAACATAAAATAAATAATTTCAAATGGCAAATCAAACAGAACGACATATTTGATAAACGTAGCTGGGGGTAGCCATGAAGTGGGAAAGGCTTACATGTCCCTATTTCATGTGTGAATGAAAGCCTGACTGCAGTGGCTTCTATATATGCGTGCTTCTTGCTTCATATTCATGTAGGCCGCTGACTCTGTGTACATGTACAAGTGTGTGTCTTGCACACACACAGCTACGAGCTTTGTTCTCTGACAAAACATTTATTCTGCGCACACAGGCGCGCTCGTGGAGCTTGGTGGACATCCCCCAACCCCCAACCCGGAAAGGTCAGTGCCTTCTTTGATGTTGGCCCATAGATCACCATTATTACTGTAGTCTATTGATTCCTATGGAGATGAGGCCTGCAGCCGTGGTTCAGGGTGACTGAGGCTGAGGTCAGGGTCTGCCACCCCTGGATTCACTTCGGAATATAAAATCCAGCTAACTGCTACCTGTTGTTCAGCATGCTGAGTTTGGTCTGAAGGACATACAGGAACATATACAAGAAGCATGAATGCAGATACAGATTAAACAGATTACACATGTACTGTAGCTACAACGGCTGGCAATGTAGGGTCTTGCAGGCTGATGCTGATATATTAGAATTGCTCAAAGCCATTTTTGGGCTGTTTTTTTTTTTTCTTGGTGCATTCTTGACGCTTAACCTCAAGAATTAAGCCCAGTTCAGATCAAAGATTTGTGACGAGATGAGTTGAAACTTCCAGCTACTTGCCATGCACTGGTCTGCAATGTTCTGAAACCTGCCAGTTTACACCAATGCGACTAGACGAGACGGTGTATCGTTTCCATAGCAACTATGCTTTTCAGGTGTTTTTTTTTTTTTTTGCAGCTGGATATAATTTGTAGTGTCTTAAAATGTGAATGAGGATAGTGATAGTGACTTACTTGCTACAGTTGCATTTCTAGTATTGATGAAACGGCAAAAACATAAAAAAACCAGAGGGTCCAGATGACCAGCTGACTTCTCCACGAGCTGATTGGCTGTTGAAACAGGTGGCGTGCCTTACATTCTAAATCCACCACTGGCGACTTGACAAGCTGAGTCTCAGCGACACCATCAGCCGGCTTGAGTCGAGCTGACACGGGCCAGTTCACACCGCTGCAACTTTTCCTGCAATGCTCTAAAACGGTTTAGTCTCGTCGTAAATCTTTGGTCTGAACTGGCCCTTACAATGATGCCATTCTTGGGGTAAAGCATCTAAGACCAGATTTATATCATGGTGAGACATGAGACACTACAACAAAGAATAAGGATAAGAATAATCATACCCAGCATATAAAATAGAAGATGCACACTTTCAAAGTCTGCAAGGTTTCTCAGAGACAGAACCATCTTGCTGAAGCAGTTTTAAATCTTTGCAATGTAGCAACATTTATGCATTCAGCTCCTGAATCCAAATAATACAGGGCAGCAGCAAGCTTCCTCTATGTTCACGCATATGACCCTGACCCAAACCCAGAGTGCTTTGCTACTGTTGTTGAGCATTTTGTCACGATGACCCCGAGGTCAACTCACTTCCTCTTCCTGCCCGTCGCTGCGGCGACAGTCGGCAAGGGCTCGGTGTGAGCGCTGCTGCATGCCGCTGTGCCCACATCAATCATGCTCACTCTAAGATGGCAACCTTTCCCACCTTTACTAATGCTCCTTCCTCATTTGTAGCCAGAGCCAAGCTGCTCTGAATAACCCTCAACCACCCCTCAACAACATAACCTTGTACAGGTGAGTGTTGCAGAGATATTCAGGTCGTCTCTACTTTTCTTGAAAGTGCCTTCTTTGTCCTTTTATGGCAGATTGAAAGAGGAGAACACGTAGAATGGACACACATAAAGATATCAAGTGGTTATGCACAGTCACACACAGTATTATGGGGGGCTTTTATTTTGTATTATTTGTGCAGCACTTTGTAGCTCTGTTTTGAAAGGTTCTATACAAATAAGTTATTATTATTCCTGCCACTTAGATAAATAACATACATCACATCACGCTTTGGTAGCATTTTCCACTGATCAGCATAGAAAATCATAAAAATAGACACCAAAATGATCTTTGTGTCCCCTGAACTTTATGATTTTACTAGCTCTTGTTAGCCATGTTAGCAGCGTGACCCTAAGAATGGCAGCGTTGGTCCAGACTGAAATATTCAACTATTGGATGGATTGCCGCACATTCATGACCCCCTCTGGATGAATTTGAATAACTTTGGTGATCCATTAACCTTTCATCTACTGCCACCATCAGGTCAAAACTCTAATTTGTCCAGTACTTTGGGAATGTTTTTCAGGCATTTGGTCATAAACCATTAGCCTCAGCTGTCCTTTGTATTTAATGCTATTTAGCAAATGTTAGCATGCTAACATACTAACCTAAGAGGGAGGGGGGTTGCAGCTGTGCTCATTTCGCTTGTTGCTTCAGGGAACCAGTGAAACAATGAAATATTATCCATGAATTTGAAGACAGAACAGTTTATAATACTATAAGGAGGGATTTTCCACCTCTGGGAAGTTGTCCCATTGACAATAATTTGCCGGACAATGTTGCATTGTATTGCAAAAGTTGAGCCAATTCTTTTGCTTAACGACTGAGATATTTTTTTTCTTCCAGAGTCCTGTGCGTTGAGACCTTCTCTGCATTAACACAGTGGTCTAATTGAAATGAATGAGGGGGCTGCATTTTTTGTCTAAGGCAAAATCTGATCACAGCTTTAGTGCTTAAGGCCAGGACAACCAGGACTAGGGGATGAACTAGCAGACTACTCTGTCACTTTTCAGGTCTGCTATATTCTGCCTTCCTGTATTATGCTAGCCTTTGCAGTGTGGCTAGTTTCCTCCCTTCCCTATGTCCCCACACTCTTCAACATTTCTACTTGTTTCACATCTCATCCTTCAAATTGTGGCTGCAGCAGAGCTAGCTTTAGCTTGCAACTACACTATGTGTCAATTCCTGTGTGCCATTACATTTTACCACCATTGTAAGCTAAAGGCCATACAAGGCCAGCTACTGGAAATAGATCTCCAAGCAGACTAATGTTATTCAGAATGGATCAATCAACAGTGGCAATCAAACAGTTATGAAAAACAGCACTATGCAGGCTTAATTTATGATATGGAAATGTATGAGTGCATTCACATGCAAACAATACACGTGGAGTAGGTGACACTGTCATTTTAGCTGCCGTCATAATGTTCTCCTATTAAACCTAAAGAGAATCCTTAAGAAGTTGTAAAACCATGGCAGTCGGCCTATAAAATTGTTTTTAAGTAATAGGAATACATAAAATTTGACTGCCCTGTCTGCTATAATGCTGCTCAGTATGTACTTTTCTTACACTGAGAGTACTGCGATTAAAAGATGAAAAAGAAGACAAAGATGTGCCTTTACATCCATTGACATTTCATATGAAGATTTGCTTGGTAGATCAATGTAATATTCGCTTTGAGGTCTTCTGGCAGCACTAGGAAATACACCTCATCAGTGTTTAGACTGAAGCTGCATTCAGGACAACATTCCCATTGATAATGAACATTGCCACACAGCAAACAGAAACACACTCGATCAATAGTGCACATTCTGCCTACTCAATTTCAGCACATTTGGTTATTGGCTTTGATGTGATGAAGTGACAAGGACAGGGTGTACTGCATGTTGAATAGAGCCAAAAGAATACGGTGCTTGAGGAACAGACGTGTACTTTAGAGAACAAATGTAGATTTGTGCGGCAGTTTGTTTTGCATTAGTCCAGTGTGCTAGAGATGAGGCTGATATGCTGTTGTTGTCTGTGCTGTTCAGAAGTAGGTGTGATAATTGTGCATACATGAAAGTGTGATAAATAAATAGTCAAGGGTACACTTCTAGTGATATATACCATTCAGGCTGAAATTGTGCATGTGTTCACATTACAGCTGAACTGAGGGGAAGGGTGATAGCAACATTTCTGACCCTCCAGCACAGAAAATGGACAGATTGTGTGTGCATGTCTCTCAAACAAATGCATCCTTCTATACACCCTGCATTCTCTCACATTGAAGGGTGCCAAATGTGAGTCTGTGCATTAGTAGTGTGTGTGAGTCTATGCGTGCACACACACACACACACGTGTGTATGGATATCAAGCTGAGCCCCTGATTTCCTTCTACTCTGACACATGATTTCCCTGGGAAGCCTGTGATACCACCCGAGAACAAAAAGGGACCTGAACGCAGCCGAGCGCCTATCTCCAGCACACGCCACTGTTAATCAAAGACAATTAAAAAGGGCCCTGCCAGCAAAGGCAGCCATGATGATTTATGAATAAATTACAGGGCTCATTTGTATGCCATAGATCATATTTGTTGGGCATGCTCCCCCCGTAGAGCCGGATCGGGGTTTCTCCGAATTACTGCGTGGAGATAACAGCTACAGTATCTGTACTGGGTGGGAGGGTGATGGGCGGGGAGGGTTAAGGATTCAACCTGTCCATGTTATCTCAGAGAAATAGGCTGCTCACAGAATCTGTGGTACAAACTTCTATATGTTCTCTGAGATTCAGCAGCTATTGTGAAGTTCAGTTTTCTCTGCATTTCTGTACAATAAGAATGTTACAGCTTGAAGGTAAAGCATTTTAAACCTTATTCTGCAAGGCCTTGTTAAAAGGGTAAATCAAGCTGACCATTCACACAGTAACAAAGATTTCCAGCTGGTAGCTGTGCAGTATAATCCCAGTCTGATCTGCTGGCCACTGAGCAACTTCACTGGAGTAGCTGGAGGTTTAGAATCTTGCTCAAGATATAGTTGTTACTGGCTGGTCTAAGGGATTTAAACCAGAAATGTGTCATGGAGCAGTTTTCCAGACAAAATAATCTTAACTCAAGGTCCACTTACTACTTTTTCCAGGAATTTCCTCTCATGCCTTTCATCATCATGATCTGATGAAGGCCGTTACATGGCTGAAAGCTCCAGAAAAAGCTAGTAGATGGACTTTGAGTTAGGATTATTTTGTCAAATACTATTTCCAAGGTCAAGAATATACTCTCATGCTAAACATAAAAGTTAATTGACAATATATTAAAGAGGTTTCTCAAGTAAAATAGCTTGATCTTATGTAAGATTCCCATTTATGTTTGATAAACATTGTGAGAAAATGGTGCAAAAAAATTGTAAAACCAACAAAGACCACTTTATGCTACAAGTTAACCAAGCCCCTTTACTACTGTATGCAATTGTGTAATACAAATTTTGGAGAGGAAGGAAATAAGATTTAAGTAAACTTTTAAATAAAGATACAAACTGGTCTCCTTACCGCTACACCTTTGATTAGGTATTGGCTGCCTTGTAGCCTTGTAGGTACAGTGTTGTGTACAGTGAACGCAACATGATCAACAAGTGAGAAAAAGTGACATGTGAAATATGAAATAAACCCTGTAGGACTTGCTCTCCATGGCGTGAGCCTCACCGAGACCCTGGCCCTTCTCACCATGACTTCTCTTCTCAAAGATGCTTCGCAGCTGCAGAGCACCCCCGGCTTCAGAGGCATCTGCAACACCGTCCAGCAGCGGGATGAGAGGCTAGTACACCACACACACACACCACCGCCCCCCCTCAAAAGTTATTCCCCACTGTTTGTCATCATGCCTCTTTGCCACGTTGATATGAGCACCATGACATCAAACATAATGAGCCTGAAGCTCCGTGTGGAGCCGGGACATGTTGTTTTGTGCTATACGCCGCTGTAGGCAAAGAAGGTATTTATCACAAGTTGCAGGATTTTCGGCCGGATTTTCCTGCAGGAATGCACCGTCTCTCTGAAATAACTTGTGATTGGCCAAAGTCTCCCATCACAGGCTAGATTTTCTGAAGCCTGAAAACAGAGCCAAGAGTAGGGGCAGTGGTAGAGGTTTGCTCCCAGACCACTTGAATTACAATATGCTGAACGGTTATAATGGAGTTTTTGCCCAATGACACCAAAAAAAATGCTACCTACCCCAGCTTGAATACTCTGTCAGAATCACACCTCAAGTGAGTGATTTGTACCTTTGTTGAAACTGAATTAGTACATGCCAATTTTTAGCTAAGGGAAGGTACTGTCGTTTTAGATATAAACCAAGGTGAAGGACTAGAGAGGGACACTTTGATACTCAGCTTTTCAAATCAGGCATCTACAAGGAAAGCAAGATTAGAGTTTAATGAAATTAAACTGCTTTATCCCAATGAATGAACACTGAACTTTCTTTACCAGGCCAAGAGCGAAAGACGGATAGATCAGAGTGTGGTTTCTGTTACCAATAACAACACGAAAGAATAATACTCGTGAAGAACATCAAGTTGCCATAAAGAAAATGATTGTCTGTCATTCTCATTTGAAATGAGCCAATAGATAATATTAATGATTACTAAGTTTTAGGATCACATTACAGACTGGTTATGGTAACAGTTCTGGAAACAAATAGGCATGTACAGTAGTTCCAGCCATCGAGATGAAATGACAAGATGTGATTTCACATCATCTTTTGTCATTTCATTTGCTGAATGCAATTGAATTCGACCGATCACACTGTTGTAGGCTTCAACACCCTAACATCTCCATTAACCCCCTTCTTTCTCAAATCCTGTGAAGTTTGTGGATTAGTGATTCTCAAATTAAGAATGTAACAAATTTCTAATACTTCTAAAATAACTGCGATGTCACAATAACTCTCAAATTCTCAGTGACTTTAACAAGCAGGCAACTTGCGTAAATCCATGGCAGTACATTATATCTCTGCTTAACCCGTAGCAACCGTCAAGTGTTTGGTGGAAAAGTGGAAAAGGAGGAAAAAAGGAACCAGATATTCCACTAGCGTATAAAGGCAATTTTGATTTGTTTAGCTTCTTTAAGTGATTTCCTCTCACTGTTGATATTAACACTGAATCAAATTACTCTTTGTACTGTGATAGGGTTGCTAGTGCTGCACCTTATAATCACCACACATCTCTACAGCTCTACACAGCTCTTAGCCTCTTTTAGCTATTTGTTTTCATCTTCCAGCCTACCCATAGACTGTATGGTTGAGCCCCACGGCCCTCATCAACCTTCCAAGCTCAGACAAATTGAATGTACACTGCCTGGCAGAGTCTACAGTCTACAGAGTCTAGAGTGAACCAAACCAGAGCTAACAGTGGAGTACATTTTGGACATACATTGGTGAGAGGACTCCAATGGGATGCTCATGTTGCTCTGTCTGCTGAATGTGTAAATAGGCAGTTGTTGCTTACATGACATCTCGGTGACACAGGTGAAACGGACGGATGACTAAAAAATGTGTAGAAACGCTGTTACAGTATATGAGAGCTGTTTATTTTTAGCCCTAATGGTGGTCAAAACCTTCTCCATGTTGCTTTAAGTAAGCCCTGATGCATTATTTTGTTTCATTTATTGGGACTATGGTTTGACCTGAGAAGAGTTTTTAACTGGTTTTGCCTATTGTCCTACAGACAATCATTTGCACTCAATTGTCTTTAAATGTGACCATTAGAAAGATTCAATTAAATTAAATTCAGTTTTATTTATATAGCGCCAAATCATAACAAAGTTATTTCAGGGCACTTTTTCATATAGAGCAGGTCTATGGAGTGAATATAGTCTCATTAAGATTTGTAACTGAAAAACCAAGATTTGTAATTGAAAAACTAAGATTCGTAACCGAAAACCAAGATTTGTAACTGAAAAACCAAGATTTGTAATTAAAAAACA